>QLTV01000974.1:1479492-1494340 GCA_003457575.1 Thermophis baileyi | reverse complement strand
AATATTCCCGGAGTTGTTTCATCTTCCCCCCCCCCCCCCCCCCCCCGAGACAACACAGCAGGATGGAGTGTGTTAGGTTTACCTTAGGTTTAATTTGACATTTACTATATTTTATCCTTCTTGTGCTTTCACGGTTAAGTGAAATTTATTTGCAACATGTATCTGGTAATTTTCCTCAAATTATGAGTTTAAATCCACAGGACTGTGCTGAAGACAGCTTACTTCAGAATTAAGAATTTATTCAGGGATGAGAAATTAAACCACTATTAGTTTAATAATTGGCAGTAACTGGAGGGAATTCTTACGGCATCTATTTCAGGAAACCTATCACTGAGATCAAGTCAAATTGTTATCAATGGGAACATGTTGCTAGTCTATCGGGCAAGCTGATGTGATGGAGAAGGGAGAGTCTGGATTTTTAAGAATTGAGAATCACCTCATCATCGCCCCTGAAACAACTTCCTCCTCCTCCTCTTCAGGAGAGATGTCTTTTGCAAAGCTTTAATCTTAGCACTTATTCTCTGGCACTATTATCCTATAATTTTGAAAAGTTGTATAGCACTTGACTGCAATAAGTCACTGAGCCGAGCTTTTGATAATGGATTAAGAAGTGGGTGGGTGGACGGAGATTACATTTGTCTAGCTGAGGTGGATCTGTTTTACATTAAAAGATGGTGAGCCCTCTGCACTGGGGCTTATACATCCGTTTGTGTGAAATGATGGATTAATGATCCCAAGGAAGGCTTGACTAAAGTGCTACTTAGTGCAGTTATTTGGTCCATTATTGGATCACAAGCAGAGCCTTGTCATCCCATTTGGCAGGGCTCCCCATTGTCTTGTTTGTCATGCTGTGCATTAGCTTTAAGTGCCTTTCCCCAGTCAGTTTATATTTTTGGTTAAGATGGCCCTTTAAGCTCAGTGTGACTCGAGGTATTCTTAGTTTTTGAGAGGAGGGAAAAGGGAAATAAAGAAAAACAGAACTTCAATATGAAATGTTGGGTTGCTCAAAAACTCCCTTTTTCTTTTTCTGGAAAGTTTTGAGGAGTTCCTTAAAGGACCTGAGTTTGGGTACTGTTTATACTGGTGCAGACAGGTATTTATATGGATTTGCCAAATCACACGAATTATGTGGCTGGAGTTTCTTCTATCCGCTTCTTAAAACATCACAGCATTTTTTTTGAAGGTTCCACTATTATGATAAACTAACAATGTGGTCCAAACATTGGTGTAATGCGAAGGCAAATCTGACTTTAGATATTTTTGTGGTTGAAGCAAAATGTAAAAAAAATGTTTTATGACTTTTTAAAAAAAAGAAATGAAATATAAAGGTGGAAATTGGAGGAAGGAAAAACCTCCTCCTCCTCCTCCCCCTCCCCCTCCCTGAAGTGATTTCTTCACCACAAGAACAAGGATGCTATCAAGCAGCATTGCAATTAACGGTGGGTGTGAATAGCACCCTGTATATTTTTAAACTGCTGATATTTTTAAACTAAGGATTCAGTGTTTGCAGATGTGCAATTTCTTATTCTGCTTTGACAAAGGATGATGACGGGCAGATTTTTTTTACCCCCTCTCCCCAGTGGGTGGACATGTGAGGTATCAAGCTATTTCTCGTTTAAATTTTTTTTTTAAAAATGTAAGCTTTAAATTATAACCTGGAACAAAGCATTTTTAAATATTATTTGGCATGGCAATACAGTGAAGCAATTTTGGATATTAGTTTTAATGTCTTTACTGTGAACTATTTCTGATTAATGTCTAGTTTAGATGCTATTACATACTTATTGTCTTTACTGTGAACTATTTCTGATTAATGTCTAGTTTAGATGATATTACACACTTATTTCAAAATAGCATGTCTCACCTTGTTGTATTAGGACAGGGGTCCCCAAACTTGGCAACTTTAAGACTTGTGGACTTCAACTCCCAGAATTCTCCAGCCAGCTATGCTATGCTGGCTGGAGAATTCTGGGAGTTGAAGTCCACAAGTCTTAAAGTTGTCAAGTTTGAAGACCTCTGTATTAGGAGATTTCCTGGCTATTCTAGCCTCACCTTAGGCATGAAAGCCAGCTGGGTGATTTTGGGCCAGTCACTCTCTGAGCCCAACCCATCTCACAGGGTTGTTGTTGGGAAAAATAGGAGTATTAGATATGTTTGCCACCTTGAATCACTTATAAAAATAATAAAGATGGAATTTAAAAAAAAACCTGAATTTTTATATACCTGCCCCTCTATTCAGTCAAGAGAGTACAAATGAGCAACGTGATATGATATGAAAAAAAAGCATTTTCAACCGTTTATAAGTGTCTTAAGTCTCACATATTATTTATTGCATGCTACAAAAAACCCAAAAACCAGCCTGGCCAAGAAAAGTCTATTCTTCCAGAAAATATAAAAAGAATCACAAATTCATGCCATTTTACATTCTTTTAAACCTCTTCCCTGGTTTCCACTTCAGTTGTGACTCAACTTCTGAGATAATAATTTGGGGGGGGGGAGGAAGAGGGAGAGAGCTGATGACGCACTTGGTTTTTTAATTATGACTTTTCTGTTCCATAGCAGAAAATCTTGTTTGGTTTTTGCAACAGCACTTGAAACAAAGCTTCATCCTCATTGTCTATGAATTCAGACAAATATCCTGTTTTCAAAAAGACATAGACATCATACTTAGGACCAATTTCTTAGTCTGATTAGGTTTTATAGATTTCGGATTCTGGCACTACCTTCCAGTTTTTGTCCTGTGGCTCGGACATTCACTTTTCTCCATGTCTACCTGCTATCTTTAGCCAAAAGTCAGAATGCAGTCAGCACCTCATCTTTTGCAATGTAAATAAGAATCAAACGAATAAAACCCTTAAGAATTAATTAGTAGGATTTATGAGGCCATCTGTGGAACCATAAAATACTGGGAAATTGGAAAAAATGGTTTTGTCTTTGCTTAAACTGTGCCTCATTAAGGGCAAAGTTGTAAATTACTTACTACTGTGCGGGGAAAATGAGGCAGTAGCAACCAGTCAGGCTAGGAAATCAATGTTACATAATAAGTCATAGGTGTCTTATATTGCCTTATTGGGCAGAGCGATTGGATTTAGTGAGTATCAAGAGATTTCAAAGTGAGCTGTTAACTGGAATAGCTAGCTTTGGGCTATTTTTCCATTATGATCTTTGTGTGATATCTCAGCAGGTAAAGTACCTGGCCATCCTTTGTCAGGGCATGGAAGTTAAGCAGGGTTGAGATTGGTTAGTAGTTGGATGGGAGACCAGGTTGTAATTCAAGAGCTTTAGATTATACTCAGAATTTTTAAAAAAAGTCCCAGAAAAAGCAGTGGCATATGACTTCTCTCCTGTTATCTACAACACTGTGGGACATTACCTGAGGTAATGGTAATAACCAAAAGTTGAGGTATACCTGAAAGAAGTGTTGTGTGAGAGACAGAGAAAGGAATGAACTTTAGGGACAGAAACTTCAAAACTCGTTAATTGCACAATTAATGTAAAGTATTCAAGTAGGTCCACTCCAGTGGTGGGTTGCTCCTGGTTCGGCCCTGTTCTTAGAACCAGTAGTGGCGGGGGCGGGAGGCTCTGCCCACCCGCCCGGGATGTTTCTGTGCATGCGCAGAAGCATCGCATGCAAGAACGTGCGCGAACCGGTAGCAACAGGTTTTAGAACCCACTACTGGTCCACTCTGTCATTTTACAATCTAAGAACACATCTGCTCAAATTTCCTTTGGGCTATTATAGTGTCCCAAGATGATACAACCTGGAGATTAGAAACAGAAGTGTCAGGTGTTGAGTCTCAAGTCTAGTACAGGATTCTGCTAACTTGGGTTAGAGTCTTATTAAACCCCAGTGGCTTACCACCACTATTAGTGACAAGTTCAAAGACACTTGGCAATTCACCTGTGAGAAAAAATTAATACGTACGATTTCTCACTTGAATTTATAAAATTGCATGGCAATGCTGTGAATATGAGCCTTGGTGGTCAGTGGTTACAGTGCAGTACTGCAGGCTACTTCTGCTGACTACTGGCTGCCTGAAATTTGGCAGTTCAAATCCCACCAGGCTCAAGGTTGACTCAGCCTTCCATCCTTCCGAGGTGGGTAAAATGAGAACCCAGATTGTTGGGGGCCATATGCTGACTCTGTAAACCGCTTAGAGAGGGCTGTAAAGTACTGTAAAGCGGTATATAAGTGTAAGTGCTAAGTGCTATATAATTAAACCAAGGATAACTGATATGGAATGCCAGAAAGATTTGTTACAAGTCTCAGATTCTTAACATGTGAGAAAAGAAGTGCCCACCCCACCCAAAGCTCCTGCTAAACACCTATATAAATTAGCCTTCTACTAATTCCTATGGACTTTTTCTAAGACACACCCCAATTCCTTTCTCCTGCAGAAGCACAAACCACAAGACCCCTTATTCCGAAAGAGTCTGCCCATGCAGAGAAGGAGAAACACAGAATCTATGGAATCTTTGGCATGCATTCTTCTAAGCTGCCCTCTTTATGAGCAAGAAAAGAGCCAAAGGACTGCTCCACTCATGAACACACTGGACAGGACAACTACAAAATCCTATCTCTGTTTTCTACCAAAGCATGGTTCTCCTGATGTTACAGCTCAAGTGGCAAGTTTTTGCTCCAGGGTTGTCCAAAAACCTAAAAACCTATATAGACAATAGTAGCATTAGGTCCAAATAGCCAAATGTTTATACATGTACTGTAATTAATTGGCTAATTAGCTTATCTCAATCCTCTTAATTCTTTTAAATTAAATAAAATCTAGTTTTATAGATTTTAGATGAACTTCATAACTTCATTATGTTACATGCTATCTATATTGGTTCTAGTGTTTTTTTTTAAATGTTCAATGATATTTATATATTGTATTGGTCAATGACGGAAAGTACTATTACTACTACGGTATTGTTGATGTTGCTGTTGTTAATCATCTTCACTGTTGTTGTTGTTCAGTCACTAAGTCATGTAAAACTCTTTGTGATCCCATGGACTACAGCGCACCAGGCCCCCATCCTCCACTCTTTCCTTTAGTTTGCCCAAACAACTTAGTTGCGTCGATGACACTATCTAACCATCTCATCCTCTGCTGTCCCCTTCTCCTTTTGCCTCCAGTCTTTCCCAAAATCAGGATCTAATTATCTTTACACTTAAAATACTTAATGTGAAACAACATTTTTTAAAAAGCCAGCAAATCTCCAGCAGATAAGATGATTGCTTTTCTTGAAAGATGATGGCATTTAGCAGGGACAGAGGCACTTCACCCATGAACACTGGGGGAAAAATCTGGGGTGACATTTCCTTGCCTCAAATCATCTCCTCCCTACCAGTTTATAGCTAGTAGTTTAACTGTGCCTGGACAATACAATGGGAGTAGCCAAGAATCATGTGGAAGACAAAGTTCTCCTAAAAAGGAATTCAGTTACATCTACAGTATCTTCAAGATCTTCAAGACCACCATCTGCTGGATTCTCTTTCAGGTGCAGTGCAAAAATGACAATGTCACTTTTGTAATGTCTTCTTATCTCATATTGGTTAGAAAAGAGAAGTCTCTCCTTTAATTGCCCACGTATAAAGCTGTCCCTCAACTTAGATGATAGCCTGACTGAATCCAGCAAAATCTATTTCTCAGTAAACATAGAATGGATTGTTTGCAAAAAAGATAAAGAACTGTTACATTAGGCATTACATTATTTGCATTAGGCAAAGTCGTAGAAATTATAATGTCATAGGAATTACAATGACATCACACATAATGACACCATTAACTTCTCTTGTGATTCATGACAAGCAAATGATGCAAATATCATATATTAATGTTACAAACATTGCTGTTTCTCCTCTAATAATTAATGCAAATCAATTACATTATTATTATTTGTTTAATATGATCTACTGTACTTTTTACTCTAATTTTAACCACTGAAATGCTAGATTGAAAATAATTTTGAATTTGGGGAGTTAGAAAAGGGAAAGGAACCAATAGCAATGAATTATTCAAAAGACTTTTAATAATAGCTTCTAAAACCGAGTAGCCTGTGTTTTGGTACTTCATACTTGTGTTCAATAGATGAAAATATGCTTGATATTCAATATATGAAAGCACCTAACACTGATCTTAGAAAATGGAAGTTAATAATTTTTTGTAATGAACTAAACTGAGGTTAAAAGTACTATAGACCTGATGTGCTTCTTTCAAAACAATTTCATTATATTTATTCCATCCATCCATCCATCCATCCATCCATCCATCCATCCATCCATCCATTGTGACATTAGGCTGACAATGACAATTATGGCCATAACTTAAAAATGAGCTGAGTTCATATACAGAGAGGATAAAGATGCCTTTGAATTAGATAAAAACGAACCAAATTATTACGTGCCAAAAGCATACAAAAGAAGTGCTATCTGAAAGTGAACAAAGAGAAGTGTGTGCAAAGCATAGAGAAAGCTTAATCCCATTGAAAACTGCTGAATTTACACATAAATGAAATAAGGACTTTAGGGATTAAAAGGGGGCTTGGGGCACACTGGTTGTTTGACTCGTTCTGGGTCTGGACTTGGAGGCTTCCATTCCTCTAGCTGCCATAATGCCTAGTGACCATAGTTGAATAGAATTTGGGTGAATGAGGCGTGAGTGAGATTATGTGAACAGGGGAACAATTGCACACTTTAAATCAATAGAGCTTTATTGTGGCTTTAAATTCAACAGGTCTTCATGTATTCCAGTGATGTTGCAGCGCTTGAGTGAGTGTGGTTTGTGAATATTGCCACTTCTTCCTCCTGCTGTTGACTGGGACTGTGGGATCTATCTGCCTCAACCAATTGTGTGATTGGAGTAAGTGATAATAAAATGAGCCTGGGTGTTCTCTAACAACACCATGTGCCTATTCATCTATCTATCTTAGCTAAAATAAGAATCCCATTGCTATTTTCTCCCATATAGCTAACAATCAGGTACCTAAAATGTTGGCTATTTTTGTGACATTGAAAAAAAACCTTAACTTCTATTGATTTCAGTGTGGTATTTATATCTGCAGAGGAAGAAGTACACAGGAATGCCTTAAAATAGTGCAATCACACAGATTTATTTTTTATTTAAAACAGTTATATGGCTGCCCAGATTGAACACTGTGACTCTGGGTGACTTACAATTAACCAAAAGACAAAACAAAATTAATCATTTCAAATAAAATTCCATACAAAACTCTTAAGAGGTGGTCAGGAACTCACTACTAAATACCCTCTGGCAGACAAGAGTCCAATCATTCTGGTCCTTGTATCTGAGGAAAAAGCCAGATATTTAATTCCTTCCTAAAGAACAAAAGAGTTGGGGCCAACCCTATGTTGGCAGGAGATCATTCTAGAGGGCAGAAGCCACAATGGACAAGGCACACCTCTGGGTCCCATCAGATGGCATTGTTTTAACAAAGGACCTCCATTCAAGAGAAATCCTGTTATATTTTATACCCCAATTTATATTGGAAAATGCAGTTAGGGTTATCAAATTTTGGTTGCTGTAAGGGAAACAGGATCAAAATTAAAGGTTTAAGAATTTCGGGTATTTTTTGGGAAAAAAAACCAGTACACATTTATACAATGATGCAAAAGACATTATGGACCAACTTCATGATGAAACCAGAATGATTCTTACTGTCTATTCTTTATGGGCAAGGAATTAGAAAAGAAATACGGGAAATTAATATTGTATATAATAAGTGTGGCAAGATTATTGTATGCATAAAAGTTGGAAAAGCAATGAAAAGCCTAAAGTGGTAGACTGGATAATAAAATTAACTGACCTTGCAGAAATAGTGAAGCTGACTAGTTTGGTAAAAAAAAAAAAAAGACTTATATGGATTTTTTGTTGAAAGAAGAAAAAAATAAATTGATATTTCAAGATTCAGGGATTAAGATGGGTGGAAGTCATAATTGTATGTTTTTTCTTTTTAATTATTTTCCTTCTTCTCTCTATTTCATTTTCTCTCTTTGTTCCTGTTTGTTTTGCGTGTGAGTGTATAAAGCAAAGGAAAGCCGAAGTAAGATCATAAGCACAGTTGCAGTTTCACTAAGCGACCGTTTCACTCAGCAACAGAGTTGTTAGTCCCAATTGTGGTCACCAAACAAGGAATATTTGTAATCTCCTCTTGGCCTTGTGATTAAGGTCAAATGTAGAATTACAAATAGCAACCAAATATTGTAATATTAAATACAAATACTAAGGAAAAATCTATTTTTTGCTAAATATCAATTTTTAGGTAGCATTCCGTATCCTGACCAAATGAAATTGTGCAAATGATTTCAGATGGGGGAATACTTCATTCTGCATCTCTGGATAGATGCCAGTTACTATTAGTTCAAATTTTGAACCAGAAGCTATTTATCTTCTTCCTGCTGCCAAGTAGATGACATTTATAAATTCTGTTATGTTATAATCACTAGAATGCATAGATTCACATGGATTTATATGGTCCGTTAGTGACACTGAAGTCTTGTGCAAGAAGTGATAACAAGCTATCCTGACATTTTACTATATCTAGCAAAATATTCTCATCACTTCATTATGTTTCCGGCTGCATTCTTGCAGAAAGTGACACAACGAATATTTGTAAGTGGTTTGTAGATCATGTGTAACTATGCTGAAAACTTGGCACAGAAGAATGGCTTCAAGGAGAAATGAAAAGGCAGTATTATGAGGACTTGGTGATTCCATTGTAGAATAAGCTACCACATTTCTAATCATCTAATCATCCATTGGCTTTATTGACATCCAAGAGAAAGGAATACTTTAAGAAAAGTGGTCTTTCCACTTTGAAGTTCAGTTAAGCAATTAGAGATCAGAAAAAAAGAATAGATAAAATGAATAGCTAAAGTGAAATAATTGTGACTATGGTAGGTAATAAAAGGTCAATAAAGTAAAGTGCTAGCAATTGCAAAATTGGATAGATTTAGATTTCAGGTTCCATGAATGAGAAAAAGACAAATTGGTCATTTGGAAAATGAATTTCTGTACTGTGGAATTGATGCAGCTAACATGCATGCATTTTTAAAGAATAAAACATTAGTAAGAAGTAGAAAATAAATAATTTGGTTTTATATGATGGCCTATAACATGAGATTATCAGTTAATTTAGCCCTGGCTAGAAATTCCAAGTATAACTTTCAGTTTAAAAATGAATAAATGAATAAATAAAAGTTAAACCGAAGATCTTCTCCTTCCCTTTTTCCTAAGATTAACTCATCACATGTCCAAGTCATCTGATTGAGTGAAAAAGGAAGGAAGGAAGGGTGGACATTTGATTTGTCACCCAACATTTGTTTTAGAATATACCATAAAAAATAAAAATCCATTTCTCTTATACTTTTGCCTCCTTTCCTTTTATCTCATCCCTTATCAGTGGAAGTCATCCCTTGTACTTTTAAAATAAACATTAGAATTGTAAAAAAATAAGCTTAAACATCACTAAATCTTTAATTGATACAATTGCTCTTTATCTATTCATAGACAAACTCTTTGTTAAAAATATTATATCAGAACTGAGGGACTAGTTAAGTGCCCTGGCATTTATTTGTTTATTTTAGAAACTGGAGAAAATTTGCTCATCTTAGAAACTATTCATATGCCAACATTTACTTACAGGTAATCTGCTACATAGATCTGAGAGCAGTGTGGTGGCCTAGAGGTGAAGATGTTTGCCTCCCACTTGGCAGGTTGAGAGTTCAATCCTTGGCAGCAATAGATGTTTCTCTATCAGAGTGCAAAGAGAAAATATCTGCTGCGAACTCCACATAGGCATCAGGAAGGGCATCCAGCCAGTAAACGTTCAGCTCCATTCAGTCACCCCGACCCCGTCCCGAAGCAAGTTATTACAGGGTCCTAAAAAGAAAAGAAAAAAAACCCTGCTACATAGATCTGTCCATTTCAGCAGTGCTGATATGCCTATTCAGCCTTATAAGTATGATGTGAATTTGTTTTCTGTTCCAGCCACTTGTGTTATAACTTTAAACACAACATGTATTTTGTGGAATGTCTCTGAGTCCCACTTGTTTTTCTTTCCAATGTTTGTTTAAAGCATTCAATTTAAAACTTTTCAGTTTGGTTCACTTTGTATTTTACTCCCATCTTGGGTTTGCTTTAATGCTGTATCCATGCTTTTATCTTTATTTTTATACCAAATATTGTTTTCATATGTGTAAGCTACTTGTGGGGAGAGTATAACAACCTGAAAAGTAGAATGCAAATATGTACATATTTTTAAAAATAATCTAATAAGCTTCTTTAAGCATTGCTTCACGTTGGCTTTAATGCGAACAAAGTAGGAGCTAGTACAGTACAGATGACTGGATTTCATCCAATTATTTGTACCTGATTGTACAATGTTCTGTAAATCCTTTCTAATTTGTATGGCAAATAATACGTACAATATAGCACCTCCATCAACTCCTGTGCCTCTCGAAAGCTGATTGGGGCATTCAAACCATAAGAAATTCCACCTCTCCGAACAGAAGAACTTTAGAACAGAACATATCCAACCTATAGAAACATTTCTAACTGTACTGTTAAAATACCTCTCGTAAAAGTATACATTTCTGTTGTATAGACATTGAGAGCTAATACCATTTAATTTCTTCTCACCTTTCCTCCTCAAGTTTATGTTTATGTATGAGAGGGAACGAGGTTCAGCGGTTAAAGATGCTGAGCTTGTCAGCAAGCTGAAAGCCCGGATTTGAGACTTGAATGCTTGCTCCAGCTCCTGCCCACCTAGCAGTTCGAAGGCATGCAAATGCGAGTAGATAAATAGGTACTACGTTGGTGGGAAGGTAACAGCATTTTGTGTTCCTCAGTGTATAGTCATGCTGGCTGCGTGACCATAGAAGCGTCTTCAGTCAAGGCTGGCTTCCTCAGCTAAGAAACAGAGATGAGTACTGCCCCTAGAGTCAGACACGACTGGACAGAGGAAATCTTTACCTTTATGAACTACACTGGAGCCCATTGAAAGTCTTAAGAGTTAGGTTATTAAAATCTTTTACAGCTCAGACTTACTTACAAATTTTTAAAAAGTCAGCCTGTTGTTCCAGGGATCAGTATCACTAAACAGCCATATACCTAATACAATGCTGATTACAGTAGATTTCAATTGCCTTGTAACTGAGGCTGCTGTTCTGTTCATGCCATTATCATTCATGATATTAACTTACATGTTTTTCCCCTGACTTTTATTTACAACAGATGCCCAAGAGATATCTACAAAAGCTAAAATCAATTAAATTATCACTGCCAGATGCTTTACAATATTATTATTTTATCTCTTTGTTTCAGATTAGTATGAAACTGGAGCACATTGTACGGAAACAAGCATGTATTATTTTAACACATCATGCAAGAAAACCTACTTACAACAAGAAGTGACATTTAAATAGAGTTTTTCATCCATTGATCCCAGGACATTTGATAAATTTTTCATACTAATTCCATTTGTCCCTAATCTTTTGTAGAGAATTTAATTTGACAGCAGTGGGAAATCTCCATATGTTAAATACCTAATTTTGTTTACAAATATGAAATTGTTGCATATATTCTAACCTTCTACTGAGATCATAGATTTTCTGCTAATTTTCCTATATCACTGTCCTCATTTTTTCCTATTTTTCCCTTTATCTTGTAGAGATTTTGCTAATATGAATTATTCAAGCTGCATTTCTTCAGCACTTATCTATTCTCCAAAGTTCTCTAGAAGCTCAGACTATAGAATATATGGAATGGTTACACCTCAGCTTCTAAGTCCAAACTGCCCAATGGATTTAGCTCCCCAAAGCATACTGTCAAAGATCGTTCCATTATGCCATCCCCTCCTAATGTCCTATACAGAAATTGACCAAATAGCAAATAAACCTAGTGACATCTGATTCTTCGCTGTGACCAAAGGCGGGAGGCCAATTTAAAAGGCAAACATCTGCATGACATTCATAGGCCCGGTCTGCTTCTCAGTCTTCTTGCCTAAAACAGCTGCTTCAGCCAACAGTTGAACAACTGTTGGCTGAGCAGCTGTCTTAGGCAAAAAGACTGCCCTCTTTCTTCTTCCCTCCCTCATTTACTCACTAGAATAATTGTTTTAATCTCACCTGCAGACTGAGTGGTAGATAAGGAAATGGTATATATAATTTCTTCATGTCGATGCTTCATGTACAGCAGAGGTATCAAACTCATGGCCCACGGGCCAGATGTGTCATGCGCTGGCCACCCCCACCCCCCAGTTTAGTGAAGAGGAAAAAAGTTGAGATACGTCACGTGACAACAACGTGACGCTGTGAGTTTGACACCCCTGATGTACAGCATATTTAATGTTCAAGTATTGCAAATACTTTTGCCTTTGTTAAACTCTTTTTTAAAAAAATAATAATAATCAGGTTATATTCACCTTCCTCTAAAGCATGGGTGTCTAATTTTTTGACTTGCCTGGGCTGCATTGAGTAAAGAGGAATTGTTTTGAGCTGCATATAAAATATATAATATAGTTAATATATAGAAGTCACATCATTATGTTAAAAATGTATGATCATGTGAGGTTGCAATACTAGCTGTCCAGGATCGTATGCAGCCCATTGGTCAAGGTTTGGTCATGCCTGATCTAAAGTGTACCTCCTGGTGTAATCTCTAGGCCACAAGCAAATGGCCTGAATCTTTTCTCCTGCCCAAAAGTGGGACGAAAAATAAAAATCTTGAATTCATGATAAATAAAGTGTCATTATATACTTGGTAATCATGTATACTTGGTAATGAACTTCTTTCTTTAACAGCTTTCCTAGTTATTGCATGAACACATTTAGCATAGTTCTGTATGTTTGAAATATTGTATCTTTCAATTATTTTGTGTAACTTCCATTTTGACTTGCAGCCAAAAGAAGCCCAATGCCTGCTTCATCACTCAAAGGGTCTAGGCCAACTCACCACAACCAATTTGTAGCAGCCAACTCGTTGTGGAACAACTTGCTGTAGGTCAAGAGCTACATTAATATCAAAAAAATGGTGGAATAGAATCATTAAATAAAGGATGCAAAAGGAGGGACAAAATGAAATGTGAGTGAGAAAAATTAAAATATTTTTAGAATTATTTTAAATAATTAAATTGTTGAAATGTCCCATGGCGAGTTGGCTGTGGCAAGTTGTCTATGGCGAGTTTGCCATGGTGAGTTGTCTTCAGTGAGTTGTCCCATTCTGCACTCAAAAGCCGACTATGGTTCTCAGTCTAAAATAATTACCCTGGTCTATAGTGCATACTGTAGCTGTTTCATGAAGTCATACATCCTCTACTGCAGGGGTGTAAAACACAAGGCCTGTGGGCCGCATCCAGCCTGCTTGTGGTCAGATCTTGCCCGCAGGGCCATCCTGGAAAAACTAAGGGGCCGGCCCGCGTGACTTCGGCCCGGTTTACCCAATGCGAAGAGGAAACATCAGGCCAGCGTGGCTTCGGCCCGGTCTACCCAGTGTGAAGAGGAAACATGCCAGCAGTTTGGGGAGTGGCGTCAAGCTGGCCATGCCCACTGTTCTGACCTAGGCTTCCTGATAAAGCATAAATCACAAACGTAGTCCCAAAAACCCTCTTTTTATTTCAATGTTCTCATGTTCCTCCCCAGCCTCCTCGCTGTCCGACTCTGCTGTCAGCTCCACAGGCCGCTGGCGGACCACAACACCCACCCAGTTGGCCACACCCACCCAGTCGGGCCCCCCCACCTGGCCCCCTGAGGTCAACCACAGCCCTGTTGCAGCCCTCAATGAAATTGAGTTTGACACCCCTGCTTTACTGTATTATACATTACCATTCATAAGTAATATACCAAAGCTTCAGGAACTGATGAAACTCAGATCAGACTAGAGTAGTAATTTCCTATCTACTAGGCCGTGATCTCAAAAAGCAGAGTTAAAAACACACGGTACAAAGTAATGCAATTCAAAACGTATCTTACATGATGAAGACTTTAGACTTGTAGAAAATTTCCTAAGCAATGCATGTCCTTTGATAAAGTATACTATTATACCAAAACCTGAGCAATAAGAATAATCATTGTCTTTCCTCATGCAAGGAAGGATTCAGACAACAAGCCATAACACATCTCTTTCTCTCTCTGAATAACCACATGCTGGGAACAAACAAAAGAATCCTGTTACTCTTCCTGTTAGATAGAGGTTTGCCAAAATAGTACTTTACATTGACCAGAAAGGAAATCCTCAGCACAGCATTCCAATACCTAAGGGGCTGCCACAAAGAAGAGGGGGTCAATCTATTATCCAAAGCACCTGAGGGCAGAACAAGAAGCAATGGATGGAAACTAATCAAGAAGAGAAGCAACCTAGAACTAAGGAAAATTTTCCTGATAGTGAGAACAATTAGTGGAATGACTTGCCTCCAGAAATTGTGGGTGCTCCAACACTGGAGGTTTTTAAGAAGAGATTGGACACCCATTTGTCTGAAATGGTGTAGTGTTTCCTGCCTAAGCAGGGGGTTGGACTCAGTGGTGAAATCTAAAAATTTTCCCTACCGGTTCTGTGGGTGTGGCTTGGTGGGCGTGGCTTGGTGGTCATGTGACCGAGTGGCGTTGCTTGGTGGTCATGTGACCGGGTGGACGTGGCTTGGTGGTCATGTGACTGGGTGGGCATGGCTTGGTGGTCATGTGACTGGGTGGGCGTGGCGTCAAAAACCAACTATCACACTTTACACAAAAATAACACAAAAGCAACACAACTGACACACACACAATGCAAAACCAGCTGGACTTCACACAAAATGGCCCCTGCAACAAAACGGGAACCCCACAGAGCCACACAGCGCT
>QLTV01000974.1:1442419-1472488 GCA_003457575.1 Thermophis baileyi | reverse complement strand
GCTATTCGTAGATTCCCAGGAGGGGGCCTTTGGCGGGGAAAGAAGATGTCAGAGGAGAAAACTGGGGACGAATCTTCTAGGACAGAATTTCTGATTGAGAACAGACGTTGTATCAGGTGTGTGGCGCAAAGATAAATGTTGTCCCGAAACATTTGGGCTGGAACCCGCCCCCCCATCCCTTTATCCACTGGAGTTGTCCTTCTGCTTTCCCCAGTTCCTTCCCTGATTCCTGCACTACAAAAAATCATTGAAAAATCAGAACGATTAGCCCTTTTTGCAGGAGGATCTCCTAACAGGAAAGGAAGGGAAGGGACTGGCGAGGAGAAATACACTGAATCAGTATGAGAAAACCTCCCAGTTTTGTAGCAGTGCTGCTGAATTTCAAAAGAGAACCCAACAGTTCCTCCCCGTGTGAGTTATTTGTGCCTGTGCAATGCAAACTTTACTGAAGGGAAAAAAAAGCAACAGGAGGAATCAGGGAAGCAACCGGGGAAAGCAGAAGGACAACTCCAGTGGATAAAGGGATGGGGTAGGTGGGGGTGTTTTCCAGCCCAAATGATTCGGGGCAACATTTATTCTCAGCAGAGCCAGGGTGGGCAGCCAGACAGGCAGCGGCACAAAGTTAGTTTATTTATTTAGCTATGCTGGCTGGGGAATTCTGGGAGTTGAAGTTCACAAGTCTTAAAGTTGCCATGGTTGGAGACCCCTATTCTAGAGGTTTCTCTGCAGTAGTTTGTGCTAAGAGTAGCTCCCTATATATGTGTGTGTGTCTGTGTGGGTACTACCCGCCTGCCTGCCTGCCCACCCTGGCTCTGCTGAGAATAAACGTTGCCCCAAATCATTTGGGCTGGAAAACACCCCACCCCCACCCCACCCCATCCCTTTATCCACTGGACTGCTTTCCCCAGTTGCTTCCCTGATTCCTGCACTACAAAAAATCACTGAAAAATCAGAATGATTGGCCCTTTTTGCAGGAAACTCTCCTAACAGGAAAGGAAGGGAAGGGACTGGCGAGGAGAAATACACCGAATCAGTATGAGAAAACCTCCCAGTTTTGTAGCAGCGCTGCTGAATTTCAAAAGAGAACCCAACAGTTCCTCCCCAGATGAGTTATTTGTGCCTGTGCAATGCAAACTTTACTGAAGGGAAAAAAAAGCAACAGGAGGAATCAGGGAAGCAACCGGGGAAACCAGAAGGACAACTCCAGTGGATAAAGGGATGGGGTAGGTGGGGGTGTTTTCCAGCCCAAATGATTCGGGGCAACATTTATTCTCAGCAGAGCCAGGGTGGGCAGCCAGACAGGCAGCGGCACAAAGTTAGTTTATTTATTTAGCTATGCTGGCTGGGGAATTCTGGGAGTTGAAGTTCACAAGTCTTAAAGTTGCCATGGTTGGAGACCCCTATTCTAGAGGTTTCTCTGCAGTAGTTTGTGCTAAGAGTAGCTCCCTATATATGTGTGTGTGTCTGTGTGGGTACTAGGTTGTATTCCTCTTCGCTCCCAAGATGGCCCGCTGTCCTCCCCGAGAAGGCGAGGGGACAACGGGCGGGAGGGACTTGCGAGCCAATCTGTTCACCGACGGGCTGATCCCCAGCTGAGGCGAAGGGAAAGACTGCCATGTGGAGATCAGAAAGAGTAGGAGCTGCCTTCGCCTCTGCTGGTTGTGGCAGCGCAGAGCCCGTCGCCAGGGTAACCAGCAGCTACCGAGGCCGCGGTGGGGCAAAATACTCTCTGAATGTGAATGCCTTTAGGTGAGGACGAGCGCTGCTGCAGCCGCTGTCTGGGATCATCCCCCCCACTGCTTAGTCCAACCCAGGGGTCATTTTTGCTGGCCCACGTATTAACTCTACCCGTGTGGTTATTAGTCAAGAGTTTTTTAAAATGTCAATTTTTCCCTGTGGTTTTGACTGCTGGCAAAATCTACTCTGAATATTTGCTGCCGTTCTTCTGAGTCCTACTGTTGGGATTGGTGGTGAAGAGGGGAGGGGGAGCTGTGGTTCTTGCTTGATGCCTTTGGGCCAGGTTCTTTATAGCTGGATTCAGGTACAGCCAAGCACAGCCTTACTTAAACATAGTTTAGCTGCTCCAGACAAGTCATTCTCCTCCTCACCCTGTCTGAACATACAGCCGCCATGCCCGCCTCTCACCTGCCCTGCTCCCTCGCACCCGGGGGCAGCAGGGACAAGCCGCAGGCTCAGCTGCAGGGGAGCAGCTCCAGACGAGCCCGTGTCTCCCGAAGCTGCTGCCGTTGGAGCCGCAAGATTCAGGCGTGGCAGCTGTATGTTCAGGCAGGGCGAGGGGGGGCATGGCCCCGGCCCCGTTCAACCATGCCAGCAAAGAAGCGTGGAAGTTCCAGCCCATCCCACCCCACGAGCGAAGCGGGCGGCATGAAGGAGACTGCTCGGTAGCAGCAGGTTGCGCTGAGGAGGGGTGCCGGGGGCGGGGGACCCTTGCCCTTCCCCTCGCCTGCCCTCCGTGCACGAAGATGAACCGCCGCTTGCCCTGAACTCCTCGCTGATCCCGCACTAACGCCCTGGCCCCGCTCAACCGCGCTTCTTTGCTGGTCCCGGTGCTGAAGCTAGGAAGGAGAGAGGGGCAGCGGTGGCGGCAACAGCGCTCCAGGATGGCACATGACAGGGGACGTGCCACTGCCTGGCCGGGCAGCCCGCCCTCCCAGTCCCAGAGCGCTTTCTTCCTTCTCCCGCCGCCGAGAAGAGAGAAAGAGAAAGAAAGAAAAAAAGAGGGAGAGAGAGACAAGAAAGAAAAAGAAAGAAAGAGAGAGAGAGAGAGAGAGAGAGAGAGAGAGAAAGAAAGAAAGAAAGAAAGAAAGAAAGAGAGAAAGAAAGAGAGAAAGAAAGAGAGAAAGAGAGGAGAGAAAGGAAAGGAAAGGAAAGAAGGAAGAAAGGAAGAAAGGAAGAAAGGAAGAAAGGAAGAAAAAAAAAGAAAGAAAGAAAGAAAGAAAGAAAGAAACTTATGCCCGCACTTGAGCCCAAAATTTTGGTCGCTAAGCAAGCGCGTTGTTAAGTGAGTTTCACCACATTTTACAAGTTGGTCACGCCCACCCGGTCATCTAACCACCAAGCCATGCCCACACAACCTCTAAGCCATGCCCACAAAATAAGCCACGCCCACAGAACCGGTAGTAAAAATTTTTAGAACCCACCCCTGTAGTGAATCCATTAAATAGCTAGGTAAGTGCATAGCAAAATATATAACTCAGTTAGTAACATGCAACATAAATAATGTAGAGAGAGCTTCTCTTGGGAAAGGTGAATACTCTCAAAATGAATTTTATTCCCAGATTAATTTATATTTCAAGAGGAATCCCAGTTCATAAATTAGGAAAATATTTTCAGAAAATAAATTCTTTGTTTGGAAAATCTCTTTTTTAAAAAATATTCTTTATTAATTTTTCCTTTAAAAACATACATATATATACAAAAAACATACAATTGACTTACAACATAAAACAAATACATGACGTAACCAATTCTACGTCAAAAACAAATATGACATTAAAAAATTTCTTTTACAGTTTATTCATAATGTTTTCTTATGTTTACCATTTACAGAGAATCCATTCTTATTCTATACTATTATTCTAATACCAAAGTATTCCAAATTCACTAAATTGAGTCACCCATTGTTTTCTTTTTCAACAACTATTTCATTTGTGTTACATAACTAAATATCTAATTATTTTCTTCTAACATATACAAAAAGTAGAATGTTGTAGTTCGTTATGCTTTCATATTATATATAACCGTTTTATAACAAATTTTTGTATTTATTTTGTTTTAACCAATTATACCACCTATCCCATGTTTTGTAATACTCTAGTTCATCTTTGTCCTGAAGTTCCATTGATAGCTTGCTCATTTCTGCACACTCTAATATTTTCCTAACAACGCTTGCCATAGTCGGAAGTGTGTCAGTTTTCCAGCTTTACGCATATACAATTCTGGTGGCTGTTGTAATGTGAAGAATTATGTATCTATCTTCTTTAGTAATTTTTTCCTTAAAAATACCCAGTAGAAATAACTCCGGCTTTAAATCGATCTTTCGAGAAATAACTTGTTCTAGACAGTTTTTGATTTTATTCCAGAATAATTTCACCTTGGGGCAGGTCCACCAGAGATGGTAGTAAGTCCCCCTTTCTTTTTTACACTTCCAACACTTTGAGGAGAGTTTCGGAAACATTTTTGCTAATCTAGCAGGAGGGAGATGCCATCGGTAGAACATTTTGTAAATATTTTCTTTGTAGGCTACCGCCAGCGTCAATTTATAGTTTACGTCCCAATTTTTTTGCCATTCTGATAAATTTATTGAATAGCCAAAATTTTGAGCCCAGGCAATCATCGATCCTTTAACCACTTCTTCGTGTAAATTATATTGAATTAAAAAAATATATAATTTTGAAATCATTTTTTCTTCCATGCCCAATAATATTTTGTCTAATCCATGTATATTTTGGAATCCGAATTGTGATTTGTCTTTATTGTATCTTGATTGCACTTGTAAATAATGCCACCAATCTAACTCTATTCCTCTCTCTTTGAGTTCTTGTTTTGAGTGGAGATTTTCATGCTCATCCAATAGTTGCTGATAAGTTACTATCTTCTTTTCATTTAATAAATTAGGATATATAATTGCTTCTGTTACTGAAATCCATTTCGGAGTTCTACTGTAGTGTTCCTTCTTTATTTTTATCCAGTTTTCTAATAAAGTCCGTCTTATATAGTGCCGTTGAAAATATAAATGCGTTTTATTTTTCTCCCCCCATAAAAAAGCGTGCCAACCAACCTGCAGATCGAAACCTTCTAACGTTAATATCCATCTGTTTTTCAGAGTAATCCACTCTCTCATCCAGCTCAAGGTGGCAGCTTGATGGTAAATTTCCCAATTGGGGAGTCCAAATCCTCCTCTCCTCCTGTTATCTTGTAATAATTTTGTTTTAATTCTTGCCTTTTTCTTTGACCATATAAATTTGTGTATCATTTTATTCAAACCAATAAAAAAGTTTTTGTTTAATTTTATTGGGTCACCTGGAATAGAAATAAGATCTTAGGTAAAATATTCATTTTAATTGTTGCTATCTTACCCATAAATGATAACTATAGTTTGGACAAATTGGATAAATTCTTTGTTTGGAAAATTTCTATGGGGTTCTTTGATTCCAAGACTATCATTACAGAAAATTAATGAGGGAGGGGTCAGTTTTTCAAATTTGGAGCTACATTATCATGTTTATCTAATGTCAAGTATGAAATGCTGGAAAAAAACAATTGGTGTTAATTTTCCAATTTGGGCAACTGTAGAATATACATATATAGCACCTTTGGTTGGATGGACAATATTAGGATCAAAATACACTAGGACTCTAGTATCTCCAAAAACAAATACATCAATTAGAAAGTTATAGAATGTAATCTCTAATAAAACAAGATTTGACCCTTTTTGCCATGCTAAATTGACTTTATGAGAAAGCTATCTTTAAGAATTGGGAAAAAGATGGTGACATGGAATAATTGGATGGAAGGCAAGATCTTGATTTTGGACCAACTAATAGATGATGAGTTGAATTTTTAACATATGCTGTGTTAAGAATAAATAACATCTATCAGATGTAACCCAATGGCAATATCTACAGCTGCAACATTTTTAAACAACTTTCTTTGGACCAGCAGCATTTTCAGCTTTGGAGACATCTGAAATACTAGAACAGTGGTTCTCAACCTTTCTAATGGCGCGACCCCCCATGACCCCCCCGCCACCGCCGCGACCCCCCCTGCCGCCATGACCCCCTCCCCGCCCCCTCCCCACGCAGGATGAGGTGACAAAGGGGGCGTGGCACCAGGGGCGAAATGCTCCCAGTTCGGGCTTGCCTGCGGGTCGCCGGACAGCTGATAGCGTCGGAAGTGGGAGACTTCACCCGGACACCGCCATCTGGGTTCTTTTACCCTCTGCGCATGCGCAAAGCGTTCTGCGCATGCGCAGAGGGTAAAAGAACCCAAATGGTGGCGTCCGGGCAGGTGGGCAAAGTCTCCCACTTCTCTCGCTACCGGCTATCCGGCGACCCGCAGGCACAGCCGAACCGGGAGCATTTTACCCCTGCAGTGACGGTGGCACCAAGATGGCAGGCTAACGCGCGCGGCGACCCCTGTGAAATGGTCGTTCGACCCCCAAAGGGGTCGCGACCCACAGGTTGAGAACCGCTGTACTAGACCATCTTGTTAAATCTTGTAAAACTAAAAATCGCTGCTATTCATTTTTATAGATATTTGATATTAATAAATCAATTTGATATGCAGATGCTAAGAAATGGGCGGAATAAAGAATTAGAGGTTCCTGTATTGCTTAGAACAGTGATGGTGAACCTTTTTGGCACCGAGTGCCCAAACCGGAACGCGCGTGCAAGTGCGTGCATGTGCGCGCGCCGGAGCACCGGAAACCCGAAGACCAGCTGGTCGGCGCACGCATGCCTCTTTTTTGGCCGATTTTGGCCATTTTCTGGGCCGCTTTCAGGCCATTTTCCAGGCCATGTTCAGGCCATTTTTTGGGCCACAAACAGCCCGGAAAATGGCCTGAAAACAGCCCAGAAAATGCCCCAAAAATGGCCTGAAAAATGGCCCGAAAATGGCCCGAAAAATGGCCTGAAAATGGTGCGAAAACGGCCTGGGTTTTGGCCATTTTCAGGCCGTTTTCCGGTGCTCTGCCGCCCGCGAAGACCAGCTGGCCAGCGCGCATGTGCGCACCAGAAACCAGAAGAGCAATTGGCGATGGCACGCATGCCCACAGAGAGGGCTCTGTGTGCCACCTCTGGCACACATGCCATAGGTTCGCCATCACAGGCTTAGACAATGGGAAAGTGACCTAACACATTAACCAATGTTAATGGATATTAATCTACAACTTATACAACAACCACAAAAGTAATATTTGGGATTTATTGGATTCCATTATGTTTGAATAGAAAAGGTCTGCTTAAGACAGCATTTTGTTGGAAATGTAATAATGCTTCTTTAAAGCTTTTATATGTTTTTATAATGTCCAATACTGACTAAATTTTGGGTAAAAAAAAGTGAATTACATACGGTAAATATAACTGCAACAAACATTAAAATTTTCAGAGGGTAATATTATTTTGAACTATATACTTAGTACATGGAATTTGACAACTGGATGACATCAGTGGATGCTTGGTGCCCTTACTATGGCTAAAAGACTGATATTACAGCATTGGAAAGATAAATGCATGGCTCCTTTCAGCCAATGGATTGAATACCTGATTGCATTTGACACCTATGAGTGGATTGCCTATAGATCTAGACTTTGTGTGGACAAGTATAATGAAATATGGGACTCATACAAAATACGGTAGGTTAAAAAAGCAAGATAGTTATATAAGTGCATTAGAAATGTGTATTTATATACGTAAGTACTTGAATAATATTTGCATTAGATAAATATATATAGGTTTGTAAATGTAACAATATATACTTTGTTTTTTTCTGTTTTACTTTTCACTTTTTAAAGCACTTTTTAATATATTGTTTCTTTTTTGAAAACGTATCTGCATTATAATTACGTTTTTTTCCCTTTCCCTTTTCTTTGTTATTATTTTAAAAGCAATAAACATTGCATTCATTCTCATATAAAGGAATACATGCACCAAGTGAAGGAATACATGCACCAAGGTCTTTGGTTCATTCTGATTATAAGGAAAATTTCTCTGATTAAAATCCTCCCATCCAATACTGCTCATCGGTGAAAACATTAGAGTGGGACAAAATAAGAAAAAAGAAAGTGCTGAATAAATCAGATTGATAAAGGAGAAAATTTGTAGCTCAGGGTTGAAATCAGATTGAACAATTAGTTTGCAATTCTGAAAAGTTTCCAGGAAGGAATGGAAACATCTCAGCTGAATTTTTTTCCTTTCCATCTTGATGCATCAAAATCATCAAGGATGAGTAATTGTAAAAACTTCAGTTAAACAGCATCCAAGGCTTTTAAGATATTGTAGGTGTATTTCTGAATTGCTTTGGAAAGTGAGATAAGCATCTAAATTTAATAAATAAATAGAACATTTGGGATATAGATCTAACTTTAAACAGCTTTAATAGTAAAAGATAGGCACCTATAACTTTTCAGTTAAAAAACAAAAAAGCTCAGTAGTGTCTTGGCATTATTATTGGCTTTGGCAGAAACGACTTTTAGATTGTTCCTGCCAAATTCCAGAAGCTTGAGAAATGGATCCAAGATATTTAAAAGCTGGAACTGGTTCTATTTTGTTAATTCCGGTTTGCCATTGATGTTTATGGCGGCTAGGTCTTCCCAGGAAATCCATAATTTCAGTCTTGGGACGATCACTTATATGACTTTCCTCCTTGTAGGCCTGCCAACTTCCCTGAACTCTCACCTGTGTAAGTGAGACAATTGCTGTATCGTCATCAAATAGCATCATTGCCAAATGTCTGTCCCTGAGCTTGGGGAGGAGGTTGGGTTTTTTTTGGGGGTCTTTGCTTGTGGTTGAGGGGGGGGTTGGGTTTTTTTGGGGGGGGGGGGATAGTAGCAATCTATAAATGTATAAAGATATTAAACAGCAGAAGAGCCAAAACATGACCCTTTGACAGATTGGAATGTTTGCAGTAAGATAGCCAGCTTCATTGTGCCCAGCGGGGCACTGTGTTTTCATGCAGCATCCTATGGCAGTCGGTTGATATAAGAGATCAAATATTAGGTATTTTCCTAAGATGTACGGGAGATCTTCCACCAGAGCCTATATCTTGGGATGGAATTGAAGGCTGATTTTTGACTGATAAAAGCCGCACGTCAAAGGCATTGCTGTCTATGTGTGTATTTTTTTTTTAAAGTAAGAATTGCAAGATGACACACTGATCCATTGTAAATCTGCCCTCGCTAAATCCCAGTGGCTTGTCTGCCATGAATTTCTCCTGTGTCAGCCAGTCCAGTAGCTTGTTGTACAAAGAGCAAACTTATACTGTAGCTTGCTGGATATGTTCAATGTATTGGTAATGTCTGTATTGTTGCCTGTCTTAGGGATAGGAATAATTAGAGGCCAATTCGAGTCACCTGGAACTTGGAATGTGTTGTTGATGTGGGAAGGAGGGAAGGGAAGGGAAGGAAGGAGGGAGGGAGGGAAGAGGGCAGGCAGGCAGGCAGGAAAGAGAGGGGGCAGTCAGTCAGTCAGTCAGGCAGGCAGGCAGGAAAAAAAGAAAGAAAGAATGAAAGAAAGAAAGAAAGAAAGAAAGAAAGGAGGGAGGGAGGGAGGGAGGGCATGGCAGAAGTCCATTATTCAGCATTTCCCTTCTGCACTTCAGGTAGTATTTGATTACTGCTAGGGAATATCTCACTTTTCCATTTTTTGTTTCATTAGTTTCAGAATCTCCAAGTGGGAGACTGGAGGCCATGGAAGGGTGCTATGTGTTGTCTCATCTGGAGGACAATCGAGAGGGAAAGAACAACTCTAAAGTATAATATAAAATTCTTTGCATTTAGCAACTAGAATCCTAACCTGTGATTGCTGGGTTCTCTTTTGTGATGAACGGGTAATTAGCCTTCAGAATTGAGAAGTATTTTTATTATTGTAGTTTGAAAAAGTTGCTTCTAGTGTTTGGGAAAAGGGATTTTTTTTTCATTTTAATTAGATTTTGTAATTCTTTTTTTTCTCCTTTTGATCAAGTTGGATTTTTGTGTGTGGATAGTTGCTCAAGCTATGGTTCTTGAAGGCTGTAATTCTGCCCTGCCAGGCCATGTTTTCTGTGGGATCCTTGCAAGTCTAAGGGGAGATTTTAGGAGTGGCTGGATGGTGCTTATAAGATCTGGATATATGGCTAAGACTGCTGGACTTGAAGTTGATCATGGATGCTCCTAGAGGTTGGAGAACTCTTTCATTAAATAGCGAAAGCTGCAGCCAAAGTGCCCATTTTGTGATCAATTTAATCCAATGACTGATCTGAACTCCACAGATATCCTTGACTCCCATCATTAACTGAATGGGATAAATGGTCGTTATAGTCCAGGAGTAATATAATCCAGGGGTAATATCTCCAGGCAGAGACTAATTTGAATATCGGCACCAAACTAAAAAATTGCATGAGGTCAGTGTGTAATAAATTGTACTTGACTCCTGGTCTCCCCAATATGTGAGATCTTCTTCTGTACTATCCTTTTCTACACCATTTAAAATACAGAACTGAGACCCACCTACCAGGTTAATTCCAAAGTCCCTGGAGTGTCACATATCATCATCATCATCATCATCATCATCATCATAGCCATTATCTATCCACTGCAGGATGAAGGCCTCTTCCGCATGTTTCCAACCAATATGGTCCTGAGCTTTCTTTTGCCAATTGGACCTGCAATACTTGCAGATGTTGTCGACCCATCTTGTTTTAGTTCTCTTTTGTGGACACTTTTTATCAAGTGGGATCCATTCTATGACTGCCTTGGTCCACCTGCCATCAGTTCTTCCTGCTATGTGACCAGCCCATTTCCATTTCAGTTCTTTTACTCTCTTGATGATATCGTATATTTTCATTTGTTCTCTAATCCATGTGCAGGCCTTTCTATCTTGTCTTGTAATGCTGAGCATGTATCTTTCCATGGTTCTGTTGCATCACTCGTAGCTTTTGTATACCTTATTATAGAAACATAGAAAACTGATGGCAGAAAAAGACCTAGTGGTTTGAGTTTTTTTCCTTTTTCTTTCAATTTATATATTATTATTGATTACTATTTTTAATTTTTATTTATTTTTATTTTATTTTTTAATTATCTGGATATCCCTCAGAGAAGGAGAGACACCTGCTGAAACAAGAGATGAGCACCATCTTCTGGTCTCCTCAGAAACCAGGAGACTGTGAGTTCTAGTTCCACCTTAGTCACAAAGTCAGCTGGGTGATCTTGAGCTAGTCACTTTCTCTCCGCTACAAGAAGGAAGCAGTGGCAAACCACTTCTGAAAAATCTTAACAAGAAAACTGCAGGGACTTGTCAAGCAATCTCTGAGAATCAGACATGACTGAAAAGAAGGGAAAAAAATTGAGTTTAGAGATATAACATTGATTGGGTAAGTTAATTATGGAGTCTACAGCCAGGTTTTCACAGGATTCAAGTTGCATGGTTATAATATCCAAGTCGTTTCTGACTAATGTCTGAGAATGACTGCCATGGACTGGAGTATAAGCAGTTTGTAGCGCTTGATTTTAGACATGCCAACCCACCCATCACTGTAGTTTGCATTGCTCCTTCTGATATACAGTACATCATGGCTAGTGTATCTGAGAGAGATGTTCAGGGGGCTGGAATGATGATATATACATAAGGGAGGGAGATTGCATAGTGATGCTTGTTTTGTCATTGGGACAAAACTGACCAATTTGGCAGACATATCTGATGTGTATTTGAACCTTCCCTTTCCCACCCTGTAAATCTAGTGCTGGAACAAGAGCTTCGAGAAGCTATGCCTTCAGTCAGGAGGGGGGAATTGGAGGAGATGAGCTGGCTGAGCTGGAGGGCAGGGTTAAAGGCGTAATCAGTTTGGAGTCATTGTGCAGTAACAACGACCCAAGTCCTTATCTAGTGCCAATTTAGCTGAGACCTATTAGATGTTCAAATTCCTGTGTATAGGTGACAAGAATAAACTCTTAGTGTTTTGAACTCAATTCTTGTTCCTGATTATTTGTGCCTGATGGGGATAGGACAATACTGCAGCTTGTTTCCTTCTTCTGCCACTGGGATCAGGGCACCCCCCCCCATGGTATTTTACCAGGACACCTTTTCCAACAGGGGGACTCACTTAAACTATGATTGGTCCTGGTTTCATCAAAATATCAGCTGGTCTGAATTTTTCACCAAGTTTCTGCCAGCAGAATCTGAACCATTTAAAGCAGATTCCCCCAACTTTTCCGACTTTGCAAATTGGTGGTGGGGGGGGGGAGGGGATGGTTCCGTGCAAGCGGCTGGCAAGCGCATGTGTGCAGCTCCATTTGCATGAGTGATGGGTACATACGCCCACCGCTTGCACAAATGGAGTCACGCACATACTCTTGCGTGCTGCTCGTGCCAGTGGGGATGCACATGTGCTCACTCAGTGCTTCCGCAACCCAGTTCGAAACAGTTCACGGCCCAGGAGTAGGGCCATGGCCTGGGGATTGGGAACCCCTGATTTAGAGTGTACAACTGAATAACTTATATTTTAACGTTTTATTTTAGTATTTGCCATACCAGCTTTTTATGGCTAATAGAATAAGGCTGTCAATTATCTAGATTTGGGTTTGCATTATAAAACCCACTAATTTTTTTTATTTGAATTACATGCCCCAAATACATATTGCACATGTTGCTCATAGTAACATAACATTGCCTTCTTGATATAGTTATTATATTGTCATTTGTTGTAAAAAAAAAAAGAAAAAGAAAAAAGCAGAGGGTAGAGACCCAACATCTTATTCTTGAGGTGAATTTGATGGCTTAACTTTGTTAGCAGTGTTAGACTATACTTTGTGGTCTCTATAATTTGATATGAAAGCATTTGGAATTAGCCTAAAGGCTTTGGTTCAATTATCTGTTTGAAATAAGCTTATAAAAGGATATTGTAGTCATGAGCATGTGTGTGTGTGTGTGTGTGTGTGTGTGTGTGCGCACATAGTAATTGTCCTTCAGTGCCAAAAAAATGTCTTCCTTTACTGACAGAACTTCTACAAGTGAGATTGAGACTTGTTAATAAAAAGAGCAGATTGCAATGTTCAGTCTTTGTGACTTAGGTTGAATGCAAATGTCTTAAACTTCCAAGCTGTTAATTTCTATTTTTTGTCAGAGTGCTTATTCAAACAAAGGAGAGCTCTATGGTCGTATCACCTACACTTGAAATAAATCATGATTACATTTATCACAAGCATATTACGTAAATGCAGTCTTCTTTTTTTAAACATGATGGTGGCTACTTTTTTTTCTAAGAGAAATTCAGGTTTGGCAAAACAGTTTATCAGTAGTGTCTTGGCAAGGTAATGACAGACAGCTTGGCCTCAGGCCTTGAATTACTTCTAAATAATGAGGTTAATGTAATAAGAAGAGTATTAACAGCCATTTAGAACATACTTTTGCATATAGTCAGATATATTATTCTTGTTTAAACAAGTGTACATAGCTATTATTCAAACACTTAGCATTTTGTCTGTTATTTCTGAATAATAGAATGCAATATATATATATATATATAATGGTTCCATATTAAAAATGAAATTCTGTTGCCTGCTCTCAAAAGAAAGTATATATCTACCCTTACCCATACATATACACATATACACATATGCTATATATATATCTACACCCACCCATCCACACACACACACACACACAAACACACACACATATATACATATATATAAATATTAATCACTGTGTAGTTTGAATACATAGCGGAAAGACGAAACTTGAGAGTTCACAAGGTTGATGATATATGGAACAAAACTGTGACTGAATCTAGATCTTCTGCTTCCAGTACCACAAAGCCTCCTCCCAGAAGGTAACAAGGAAAAGAGGTCGTGAAGAGGATGTCTAGCGTCCCAGACAATCCTGTGGGCCCTGCTCAAGCATCGCTTATGTGCCATGTCCTGGATAGAAGGAAGTGAACTGCCAATGATCTTTACTGCCATCCTCACCACTCTCTGCACCGCCTTCCTGTCTGAAGCATCTAAATATCTACATCTACACATTTTTCCCTCTGTTCAATCATGTCCCATTCTCAAATACTGACCTGAAAGACCGTGCAGTTGTCTTGGCAAGGCTTTTCAGAAGCCATTGCTTCCTTCCTAGGGCTGAAAGTGACTGGCCTAAGGTCACCTGGCTATCTTTGTGCCTAAGGTGGGCCTAGAACTCACAATTTCCTGCTTTCTAGCCTGAAGCCTTAAAGCACTACAACTAACCAGCTCTCACATATTATTTATGGCCTATCTGACTCTAAACAAACCTGGGAAACCTACACTTAAAAAAGTGAGAAGAATAAGTAAAGAATCAATATCAGATGCATTTTGAAGACAAATTCTCCATAACAATAAAAACATCCTACAGGGCATCAAACCTCACTGTTCCCTAAGGCCTAAGAGGACAACCAGGTTTCCAGTGACTTTTGAAAATGAGTAAAGACATACTTTTGAGAGGGATGTTGTTCCAAAGGAGTCACATATTTGTCTTCCAAAGGAGCCTGAAGTATTGATATGCAAAGAAATTATCATTCCACAAAAATATAGATGTTAATTTTTTTTTAAATGCCCAGAAAGCCTGGTAAATTAAAGTCACAACCATCATAAGACAAACTGAACTTATCCATAGAAAATCCAGGGACCCTGCTTTTCCATAAACATTTTCTCAATGATTTATCCACCTGCATAAAAGAGAAATTAACACTGGAATTCCTAATAAAATATACATCAATCTTGATTCATTCTAATTACATTAATCTTTCTCATAGGATTCAAAGGTAATTTGAACTATAAATTTATATCTACCAATATTTCTGTACACTTAGACATATTTAATTCAACACATTGTGATCTGTATGAATTATAAAACCCAATTTTTACAGAAATGTATTAATATTTTTAATTTTAAATGAAGCCGATTGGATTTTTTCCCCAATCAATGGTAAAGCCAAAATTTAAACTATATTGTTGCACAGCTTCCACAAGCTAGTATTACATAATATAAAGTATTATGTAGTAGTCAAAATATCATTAGTTTATAAGAACCTTGTATTCACTATCCACTGCTACAACAGCCATAACATCTTGTGACTATCTAATAAAAAGAGCCAGAAGTTCAAGAACCAAATTAAAAATTAAAGGAGGCTGTGAACATCCCTGTCAGGTACCACAATATAACTTAGCAAGTGCAAAAACACAGGAATTCATTATAACTCTGGCAATAGGGTGGAGATACCAAATTGTAACCTCATATATGAAAGATGGTGGGAAACCATATCTTTTAAAACGCAGCCCAGAAACTTACTCTGAACTATTAGAAGCCTTTTTAACATCTAACAAGATGCGAATAGCTGTACAATGTAATAATAATATTTATTGTTTGTTATTCACCATTTGAAACTATAAGTCAGTATTGACTCCCGGTGACTGCCTAGATTAATCACTGCAGGTTTTTTTGGCAAGGTTTTTTGGAAATGGTTTATCATTGCCTTCTTTCCAGGACTTTCCAGAGAAAGTGATTAGCTCAAGGTCACCCAGCTGGCTTCATACCTAAGGCAGAACTAAAACTCAGGCTCTCCCAGTTTCTAGTCTGATGTCTTAATCACTACACCAAACTGGCTCTCAATTCCAATACACCTGATTCTATATCTAAAATATCAGTCACCAAACAAATAGCCCCATGCCTTTCTAAAATAAGTCCAGACTGTGTTGGATAAATTATCCTCAGTTTCTTAGCTTGCTTAATTCCTTGTTTCTTCTTGTTTCTTCAGTATGCGAGCAAACAGCCATTTCATTTCCTGTGCCCATTTCATCTTTAATAACATACTATATTTCAGTCCAAAGTTCTTAAATCTCAGTAAGTTAGCAATAGCAATAGCAATAGCACTTAGACTTCATAGTGCTTTACAGCCCTCTCTAAGCGGTTTACAGAGTTAGCATATTGCCCCCAACAATCTGGGTCCTCATTTTACCCACCTCGGAAGGATGGAAGGCTGAGTCAACCTTGAGCCGGTGAGATTTGAACCGCCGAACTGCAGCTAGCAGTCAGCTGAAGTAGCCTGCAGTGCTGCACTCTAACCACTGCGCCACCTCGGCTCGAAGTTAAGTCATATCCATATTTTAATATCTCTTCAGTTACACCACCAATTAGATAGTAGCACTATCATTTTTCAACAATTCTCATTGTGTATACGGGTAGTCCTTGACTTAACAACAGTTCATTTAGTGAACGTTCAAAGTTACATCACTAAAAAAAAAATGACTTACAACCATTTTTCACACTTATGACTATTGCAGCATCCCCGTGGTCACGTGATCAAAATTTGACACTTGGCAGCTGATCCATATTTATGACAGTTGCAATATCCCCAGGTCATGTGATCACCTTTTGAGACTTTCTGACAAGCAAAGAAAATAGGGAAACCAGATTCACTTAGCAACTGTTTTTCCTAACTTAACAACCGCAGTGATTCACTTAACAACTGTGGCAAGAAAAGTCGTAAAATGGAGCAAGTTCACTTAACAAATGTTTAGCTTAACAACAGAAATTTGGGGCTCAATTGTGGTCGTAAATCGAGGACTACCTGTATAACTTTATTTTCATCATTTTTATTGGACAGTATATTTATAGCATTTCAATTCGCCCCTCTGATGTATCTTTATCATCCCTATATACAAATCTTTAAAATATTCTTTCCAGAGTTCTCTTAGTTCATTTTCATCCTTAATTATAACTTTTATTTTTAATTTCATTTAATCTGCTCCTTGTTTAGCCCTTTATACCCACTCCGATTTTTAAAATTTTAATCAGAATCACATAATCATTACCTGCACCTCTTTTAACCTCAACTATTCCCTGTTCTGTTTGATTACACCATTTGTAATTATCTTTTTCTCTGCATAAAATTATATAATATCTTTCCCTCATGCTCACTTTGCAGCAGTTATTTTCTTATATCACCCCCTCCCTCAAATCTACAGACTTGGCGACTGCAGCCATGAAATAAAAAATATATCTGCTGCTTGGAAGAATATGCCTTAGAAATGACCTACAATGAATATGTTGAAATATTGGTATGAATATGACTCAAGTGTTTTGCTTAAACTATTCATCAATTTGTTATTTCAATATAAAAATGTATGAAAAAATGTGATTGGCAGTATATCTGCTAAAGTGCTGTCTGGGTGGAGGTCTTTTTTTTATTTATTTATCATTTTTCTCCGAGAGATACATTTTTGCCAAGGTCTGACAGACTAATAGACTGCTGGGCATGCTACCTAGGCTAAACTCAAAACTTAACACCTCTATAATCTGCCACATTACTAATTCAGAAGGAGACAAATCCCTCATATCCTCAACATATCATCCCTGGGAGTAACAAAACATGTGATATGACAGCAGTCTGCTAGAGCTTCTATCCTTCAGCGTGGCAGAGTGGGATAAGAACATTTAATACATTCATCACAAGTGAACCAGTGAAAGGTTCTCCAGGCTAAATAACCAACAAGCAATGTTTCTGGCTTCTAGCCAGAAGCTCTGTGCTGGGAAGAGTTTGATAAAAAAAAAAAAAGATATTTAAGGAAGTAACTTTGCTTACATCCTTCCTTTCAAGAATCTTAGAAGTTGTTGTGACCCAGCACGACAAGCCCCCAGAACAACAGCAGTTTGGTTAGGAATATAGAGCAGAATATAATTTTATTTTAATGATGTGATGTGAAAAGAAAATGTGTATTTGTGTTTTGCACAGATATGCCCACAGTCATTTTTCTGAATCGCTCTACAAAGTCCGGTTTCCTTTCTTTGCCAATAGCCTGTGGCTTTTACCTTGCTTGAGCAAATCATGAGGCCAGTAATATTCCTAGATCAGGGGTGTCAAACTCACGGCCCCTGGGCCGGATGCGTCACACGCTGACCACGCCCACCCCTGGTTTAGCAAAGGAGAGAAAAGTCACGATACGTCATGTGACAATAACGTGACACCGCAAGTTTGACACCCCTGCCCTAGATGAATGAGGACAATGTAGTCTTGGTATAACCTTCTAGTGTTCCATTTTGATTTGAAATTCACTCAGTTGTTCCTATGATTTCGCATTAATAGTTAAAAGATGTGGATGCTCTCCTAGATTATATGCTTAGAACATGGAAGTGGGTTTCATACACAGGCAGACAATTCAATCACAAATCCTAGCTAAGGAAATTATCATAGAGCACTGAATAGAGAATTAATTACAGCTGATGCATCTCCTCTTTCAGCATTAGAATTAGCTCTTTTTGACAGAGTTAAGGAAGGAAACTTTCACCTGACTGACTCTAATTTAGTAAGCTACTTCCTTTATGAAGATATATTTCCAAAATATTTTTCTTCTTTCCTCTACCTTCCCAAATGGCTACTCTCATAAACACAACTGTATTATACAGTTGAGGTTGAATGGAAATTTGTCAGCCCTACATTGCAGACCTGACCAAGAAATAAACTCCACCAAGACAAATACTACTTTTATTTAAATCAGCTATACCAAGCATGTCCAACAGCTAGCAATACAGTCCCACGAAATAATAAAAATGTATAAAAAATAAGGAAGTTTGTTATTTATACATATTAACTATATTATATATTTACAGAGAAATTTCCTGACAGTCAGAACAATTAGTGGAACGCTTTGCTCCCAGAAATTGCGGGTGTTCCAACACTGGAGATTTTTAACAAGAGATTGGACAAACACTTGTCTGAAATGGAATAGGGTCTCCTGCTTGAACAGGGGGTTAGACTAGAAGACCTCTAAGGTCCCTTCCAACTCTGTTATTTTATTATATTTTATATGTAGCCCAAGATAATTCCTCTTTGCTCAATGTGGCTGATGCAAGCCAAAAGACTGGACAACCATGAACAATAGTAACATAATTCTCTTAGTCTGTTTATGCTCCCCTCTTCTCTCTTGTATAACCTGTGATTTAGGAAGGTGCCTGTGTGAGACATTTTTGCACACTTTCTACATGTCCCAGACTTAATTTATGTTTTTCTTTTAGTCTCTTTAGTAATAATTCTCCCCTCTCTCCCACAAGGCCATCCTCTTTACTCTCTGTAAAAAGAAATCTCAAAAGCAAAAGAACCATTGAATGGTTTTTGAGACACAAGTCCAGGCACATGTGCCTCATAATATGAAATGTACAAATTCAAGGACCATTGAATTATTGACTCGGGTGAATTCATCAAGGTGCTCTTCAGTCAAATTCTGTGTCATAGGCAGAAATGGCCACAAAATATACAATGTTGCTCTGAACAAGAAACACTGACTGGATTCTCTTTCAAATGAATTATACATGAGATATTCCCATGTCAGACACATGCCTTGTGCACTGATGAGCACATTTCCTAGTTTAACATAATTTATTCTTTGGAAGAAAATGGTTTTTTTTTAACATAAATTTCAGAAAGTTGAATATTTCAAACCAGAGCAAAGTAGGCAGAAAATGAAATGTTTATTGCCACATACTAAAATAAATATGAAAGGGAGATTAACAGGGTACAATTTTTTTCAGGTAATACCCATGGTCCAGGAGGAAATGACATTACTTCTTGATTAGTTAATTTCAAATATGCTTCGACAATCAATGAGCCCTTGGATAATTATTTTAATTTATTTTCAAACTTACTAAAATAACAATATTAAACAGATTAGAGAACGTTCAGTTATGTTTCTCTATTTTAGGCCTCTAATTGCACAAATTAGAGAAATGAGAGTACAAATTACTAAAATGAAATATTGTCACATGATCGGAAATCTTGGAGAGGGACTTTAGAAAAGAGCTCCCATGATGCTTTTTTCTTCTACTGCGTACTTGACAAACTATGCCTGACCTTCAGTGCTACTGATTAATCACTTACTTGTGATTAATTTTTAGAATCTCCCTCTCACAAATTGAAGGGGCTGGAATCCAGAAGATACTCTTTCTAGGAGAGTAACATTACAGAGCAATAAGAGACTACTAAATCCAGATATTATGTGTGAGAGAAAGAGGGTAAAGACAAACCCTTCCTCACAGTTCCCAGAGTATATTTAGATGCAGATACCAATAGCACTTATATACTGCTTCACAGCCAGAGGTGGGTTCCTCCTGGTTTGGACCGGTTCACCCGAACCGGTAGTGACCCGCTGGTGATGTCACGGTGACGTCACAGAACCGGTTCTGTTGGTGCCGGTCCGTGGGCGGTGCCATCTTTTTTTTTTTGAATTTTTTTTTGAATTTTTTCTGGGTTTTTTTTCCTTCTGCGCAAGGCACAGAAGCCGAGTTTCCCTCAAGCTTGGTCGGTGCCGGTCCGTAGGTGCTGCCCTCTTTTTTTAATTTTTTTTTTCGATTGTTTTTCGAATTTTTTTAATTTTATTTTTCTTCTGCGCATGCGCAGAAGCCGAGTTTCTGGCACTGCACATGCGTCACCATTTTGTTTTCGGCTTTTTGGGGGGGGATTTTTTTGTGGGGGAATTTTTTTGGGGGGGAATTTTTTCCCGGGTTTTTTTCTTCTGCGCATGCGCAGAAGCCAAGTTTCTGGCACTGCTCATGCATCACCATCTAGTTTTGGGGTTTTTTAAAAATTGTTTTCAGATTTTTCGGCACTGCACATGCGCAAAGCGAGCGCGCGGCCATGCAGCGTGGGAGGAAGCGAACCAGCAGCGAGGTAAGTTAGAACCCACCCCTGTTCACAGCCCTCTCTAAGCGGTTTACAGAATCAGTATATTGCCCCCAACAACCTCATTTTACCGATCTCGGAAGGATGGAAGGCTGAGTCAACCATGAACCCGATCAGGATCGAACTCCAGACTGTGGGCAGAGTTTGCCTGCAATACTGCACTCTAATCACTGCACCACCAGGGCTCAGTGTGAAACAGTAGAGTCCTCATTCTGGCAGGATTTTGTCCATAGGAGTGAAACAATAAGGAACTCAGATTGGAAGTATTGTCATTTTTGGGTTTGGGGCATGACAAATATACAGTATATGAAAAAATCCTTTCCTTTAAAGGCAGCATTGTGAGAGGAGGATTTCTCCTTTCTGTGCTCTGCAGGATGGGTGATCTTCTGGAATATTGTTAGAGCAGATTGTCAGGTTGCAGCAAAAAGGAAGAACTTATCAAAATCAGTGTCTTCCATTCTCTTGGCAGAACCTCATTGACTCATGGATCACTTGAGGTGTGCCAAAGCACATGCATTTTAAAGGTCACAGCTTCAATTTCTGGTGTCTTCAGTTGTAGCTAAACGCTGAAGATCTACCTGTTTAGACAATACTCAGCTCAGACAATTTTGTTATATGACTTAGTGATGCACATTGACAAGTTGATTTTACATATCATTTGATGAAGTTAAAGAAATAAGACAAGAAGTGTGTAAATAAATGAGGAAAAGAGGATCAGGGGAAGTAATCCTTCTCTCATGAGCTTCAACTACTGTATCATAATTCACCCTCAAGTTCAACTATTATCAAACTACTGCATTTCAACGATAAATCAAGTCATAATGTGGAAGGTGATTTTGGTTTCTCTACGAAAGAACCAAATCAAGAGTCATCTTTGGGGAAAAGTGATCATATGCAAGAAATGGCAGGTATGAAATGACCTTCTGAGCTCTTTTGCCATTTCCTCCCCTTTCTTTCTATTACTTGACAGATGTTGCTGAGATGTTGATTCACCTTTCATCTTTGTGCCTTCAGTGTTTTTTTGCCGCACACCACCCAAATTAGTATGCCATGGGTATGACAATATGTTATTTGACTTTTCAAAATAAGAACTATTCTTACAATGTATCTGAACAATGTTGGAAGGAGGAACTTTATCCATAACAGATGCAGGGGGTTCTTTTAATTTTATCCTCTGTGCTGTAGGTTCAGCTGTGAAATACTAACTGGCCCAAAGTTAGTCTGTGAACTTCCGTGGCTGAGGGCAAGTACAGTCTGAATGTTCCAGATTTTAACCATTATACAACATTGAGACTTTAAACTAAGAGAAACATTAAATTGGGATGCAACTTTAAAGCAAGGGGAGAGAGAGAGAGAGAGAGAGAGGGAGGGAGGGAGAGAGAGAGAGAGAGAGAGAGAGAGAGAGAGAGAGAGAGAGAGAGAGAGAGAGAGAAAACATGACGGACAAGTGGAGAGATTTTTAATCACATTTTTAATTCTAAAGTGATGTTAGAGGTGATATTTTGTATGATATCAAATTACAAGGGCAGAAAGAAAACCTGAATAGTTTTGTATGGGAATATAGAACAAGAATGTTTTTATAGGTTTCAATACCATAATGAGTATCTACTTATTCTTAATATAGAGAAGAGCTTTTTCTTCCTCTTTTATAGAAGAATTCTCAACTTTCAGGGTGATGGGTAGGAAATTATGTAGCAATTTTATAATGACTGTAAGGAAAATTCAAATTAGGTTCATTAATCTACAAGCAAATCCTTACCTAATGCAATAAAGATAAAATTATGTAGAAAGGAATAAGGGCATTCTTTTCACATTGGACTCTGGCCACATTGCAGCTGCAAGGAAAGAATAAATCAACAAGAAATCAGACCTCTCTATTTCTATTAGGCTTCATGAAACCCTGCAATTTGAAAATGCTTGCGTTTTTTCAAAGCAGACTTGAAGATGTAAAAATAGTATTGACTCCAACTCCATGGTTTTCAGTATTGATTATCTGTCTTTCATCACTATCTCTCACATACATACATACTTACATACATACATACATACATACATACATACATACATACATACATACATACATACATACCTGTGTTTCCCTGAAAAGAAGACCGGGTCTTATTTTCTTTTGGGCCCCCAAATAAGCACCAGGGCTTATTTTTTGGGGGTGTCTTACCTTTTTCCATGTATGGGAGGCCGACTTCTTCTGCTTGCTCATGGTGGGGCAGGAGGCCACGCAGCATGCCAGTACAGCCGCTGTGAGGTGGGGGGATATAGCTGCCCCACGTACCCTACAATGGCTTACCTCATGGCCTCGCAGCCAAGCGGTCACGGCACCAGCACACCACTTGGTCTCCTGCTCTGTTGTGGCCATGAGCAAGTAGAAGAAATGGACCGGCTGTTGTGGTCCGCCACTGGCCTGCGGAGCTGGCAGCAGAGTCGGACAGTGAGGAGGCTGGGGAGGACCATGGGCAAGGCCTGGAGTCTGGAGAAGGCTCGGTGCCAGAGGCAGAGGAACAGGGGGAGCCTGTTCTCAATGCGCGCATGCGCAGAGCTGCCAGAAGGCAAGCACAGTTACAGAGGAGCAGGACTACTCGGAAATAAGGCTTGGAGATAATTGGCCCCTCCCATAGGCTATACAAGTGGAGAACACGAAAGAGTAAAAAAGAGGAGAACACGAGAGGGTTCATTGCAGGAAGCAACTCAGTTCGCCTCTAGCTCTAGTCATTGCAACTCGGACTCTGTTTCTGTTTCTGTTTGGACCTTGCCAAGTTTTCCTGCTAATTAGTCCTTGGCAGTTTGTCAAAGAAGATCAAGGTTTGTGTGTTTATCTGCCTTTCCCTGAAAGACTGTTGTCGGACTTATTATCCTTTGTTTGGGACTTAGTACGGCTGGTAATGAAAATAATTACCAGCCGTTACAAATAAAAGAGGTTTTTGGGACACCGTTTGTGCTGTATTCTTTAATCAGGAAGCCTAGGTCAGAACACCGCCATCCAAGTGGGCTCCTGCTGTACATGGCTGTTGGTGCTGCTGCTGCGAGGCAGGTGTCAGGGCGTGGATGGCCTGGCTGCGGGGGCCCTGAGGTAAGCCGGTGTGGGATGTGTGGGGCAACTCCACCCCCCCGCCTTGCCTCGTGGCCACTGCACCACAAGCAACCAGACGGAATGGGCGGGCAGACGGCTGTGCAGGCGCTTAAATATTTTGGGGGTAGGGCTTGTATTAGGCACACACGTTTTTTCAGGGAAACAGGATACATACATACAGTACATACATATATTCCCCAACTTACGACCACAACTGAGTTCCAAATTTCTGTTGCTAAGAGAGACAGTGTTAAGTGAGTTTTCCCCCATTTTCTTGCTGCAGTTGTTAAGTGAATCACTGCAGTTGTTAAATTAATAACATGGTTGTTAAGGGAATCTGGCTTCCCCCATTGACTTTGCTTGTCAGAAGGTTGCAAAAGCTGATCACATGACTCCAGGACACTGCAACCATCATAAATATGAGTCAGTTGCCAAGCGTCTGAACTGAACTGTTGTAAGTCAAGGATTACCTCTCTCTCTCTATACACACCCATACCCACCCACCTTATACTGGATGCCATATAATTCATTACATTTTTAAATATGAAGTCTTTTGCTTAAATCATACATCAGCCTCTCTACCTTTCAGCCTCTGCACAAATGAACTGCACAAATAGTACACAATGGCTTACTTTATGCACATGAGATAACAAAACAACACATCAGCAGTACCTTGAAGATACAAAAATACATGTTCATTAATAAACATAAATAAGACACACAGTATATAAATAGAAAAATAGATGAAAAACATATTTAACACTCCTGTTACCAGTGTAATAACAGAATATATAGAGGAAGGGTGCTTTATTGTGAAAAAGATGTTTATGGAACAATTAAGGAGGGATTATGGTGGCATTACATAAACAACTCAATTGGAATTGATAGTTTTGTGATGAAAGTACTTTTTTTAAACTGAAGAGTATAAATGACAGGTTCTAAATTCATTGTGTATTTTTAAAAGTCTGCCTTGAAATGTTTTTAATACACTTTGTATGATTTTCATCTTGATTGCAGCTTTGTGTTTATATTCAGTAGACTGACTAAAAACATTTTGCTATAATGCTTTAATTCCTAGGAGGACTTCCTAGGAGGGTGGGGAGGATGGGGAGAGTGGGTATGCTTTAGGTGGGGGGGGGGGGAGAGAGAGAGAGAGAGAGAGAGAGAGAGAGAGAGAGAGAGAGAGAGAGAGAGGGGGGGGGGGGGAATGGAATGGAATGGAATTCAGCAAGGTTTCTCTTCCCCATCCCCATTTGCTCTTAGGACGAGAGAGGAGGAGAGAGCGAGAGAGAGAGAGAGAGAGAGAGAGAGAGAGAGAGAGAGAGACAGAGACAGAGACAGAGAGAGAGAGACAGACAGAGACAGAGACAGAGACAGAGACAGAGACAGAGACAGAGACAGAGACAACAGAATAAATATGGCCAGCTTTTGGAAGAAAGTATTAGCCCCATCTAAGTCCCAGTAGGAAACTTGGTAACCATTAATTTCCTGATATCAGAACTGCCACAGTGGAAAGACTAAGTTGGATAGATATTTTTTATTTACTTTTTACAAATATCTTTATTAAGTTTCTCTTTATTAAGTTTCAAAAGCAAACATTAAAATACAAATTAACATAAAGGGGGAAAAAGGGAGGGAAACAACAGGACAGGTTAAAAAGTGACAAAAGTACATCAAACAAATATATAACAAAAGTCACCTCCAACTTTTTTCAGTACAGAAATAATACTACAATACCACAACCTCTCTCTAATTTAAATGAGTAATTGGTATTTAAATCATCTTAAAACATTCTACACGATCAATATTTATATTAATCTAACAGATAAGAAATTGTCAATTGTCATATATTTAAAAATCCACATTTTTTTATAGTTAAATTAGATCTAATCCTTAAATCTCATAATCAAGAGTTAATTTTCTCCAGATCTTGTAAGAAATCTAACAGTTCACATATAGTTAAATTAGATCTAATCCTTAAATCTCATAATCAAGAGTTAATTTTCTCCAGATCTTGTAAGAAATCTAACAGTTCACATATTCTCGGAATACCCACAAGAAACCAAAAGAGGGCTATAACCAGACCTGTAGCTATCACAGATTATTTTACTGTCTGTGGGAGGCACAAGATGAACCCAGAAAGTCTCGTGATGGCAGGATTTGAGATTCCACAGAGTCTCTGAAACTATAGCTCTGAAACATGACTACCTAAGTATTCTCCTGGTAAAGAAAAATAAAAATATGCACATGAACACATAAACTCAGAAGTCAAGGTACATTATTCTACCTAAATATCAAAAGTCTCCTTGACATCAGCAAAGATGTTGATGTACTTTAGGAGTACCCCTGTTTTCCCGAAAATAAGACCTATCTGGAAAATAAGCCCTAGAATGTTTTTTACGTGTGCACCTAATATAAGCCCTACCCCCCAAATAAGGCCTACTTAAGCCTGTGCAGCCGGCCGCATGCCCATTCCGTCTGGTTGCTCATGGTGCTGCGGCCATGAGGTGAGACGGGGAGGTGATGCAGCTGCCCCATGTGCCCCGCACCGGCTTACCTCAGGGCCCCCGTAGCCAGGCCATCCATGCCCTGACACCTGCCTTGCGGCAGCAGCACCAACATCCATGTTGCAGCAGGAGCCCCCGTGGCCTCCGGCCCACTTCTGCTTGCTCACAGCCACAATGGAGCAGAAGGCCGAGCAGTGTGTTGGTGCCACAGCCATGAGGCAAGGCAGTTGTTGGGGCATGGGTGGCCTGGCTGCAGGGGCCCTTAGGGAAGCCAGTGTGGGATGCGTGGGGCAGCTCCACCCTACTTGCCTCGTGGCAGTGGCACTAGCAAGCCACGTGGCCTCCTGCCCCTCCGCGAGCAAGCAGAAGAAGTGGGCCTCCCACACATGGATAAGACCCCCTCAAAAATAAGTCTAGTGCTTATTTTGGGGCCCCAAAGGAAATAAGACCCAGTCTTATTTTTGGGAAAACATGAGTACTACAAGTTATCTTTGAAAGTTCATTTTCACTGTTTTAAATGGGCAGATAATGAAAGTCCTGTAGAGCTTATGATTTGAAGAGTGCTGTATATATTGTATTTCCCCCCCACCCCCCGCACTGCTGTACTGAACCATGAGGTTACGTTTCATTCTGATTACTTCTATTTATGTACTATTTAAAGGTAGGGTTGTACAATGACCTAAGGGGAAATGGCTACCATACAGAAATTGTACGAAGCACAGTTTGTGGTAAATTTTTGCATTCTTTTAATAGCAGATAATCATAGGGGAGCGGAGGATGGTGCTGATTTGGAAATGGTTATACGGGTACCTGCTCCACATACAAAAAGTTCAGGTTTGGCTTTTTTTCATCAAAACAATGTGATCTAGATGTTAATTTAGGACTGAGACGACCTAGGTTCAGCTTGCCTAGCTAAATGCAGGGCCTACCGTTTAAAAAAACAACAACCCAGGTTGTCAAACAAAAAGGCAGTTCGAAGACTATTTGGGACTAAGAACTTGTTTTAAAAAAAGACTTTCATTGCAACCAGTCACTCCAGCAACTCAGCCTTCTGATTTGTGATTCTGAGCCATTTCTACTCTTGGCAAAAGTTTCTGAATCCAGCCTGGGCAGGTGGGAATAAGAGCATTGAAGAGAATCGCTTTGACAAAGTTTTCCCTGATGGTCCTAGGTTCATGAGCTCTTAAGAAGGCTGCTAGACTGTACAGGTAGTCCTCGACTTCAACTGTTCTTTTGGTGACCGTTCGAAGTTACAATGGCACTGAAAAAAGTGACATGACCATTTTTCAAACTTATGACCGTTGCAGCATCCCTCAGGGTTATGTGATTTACATTTGGATGCTTGACAACTGGTTCATTTTTATGACAGCAGTGTCCAGGGGGTCATATTATTCCCTTTTGTGACCTTCTGACAAGCAAAGTCAATGGGAAAGCCAGATTCACTTAACAACGGTGTTACTAATTTAACAACTGCAGCGATTCGCTTAACAAATGTGGCAAGAAAGGTCGTAAAATAGGGCAAAACTCACTTGACAAATTTCTCGTTTGACCTAATTTGGAATTGGCAACTTTATTTGCCTGCTCCGGAATATTTTGTTCCTCAAAGACTTTTTGATAAACCAAATCAAAGAGCAACCTTAAAAAACAGTTAGTGTCTGTGAAGAAGGTCAGATGATGTCCTTTAAACTTTTATTGTTTAATATATATAATTTTTACAGCATTGGCAGTATGAGATTTTCAGAGCAACTTTCAGCATGAAGAAATCGTGGCCCTAAACAGATTTGAATGTATATTGCTGGTGTGTATCAGCACACAATTTGTTATAAATAATTCAGACATGCTGCATATGAATCTGCTGCCCTCAGTCAGCTCATTTTGCTTGTGCTATGCTCAGTCACGTCGTCACAGATGCATCAAATGTAAACATTGAGCATTGTAAAATCCAGTTAAGGTAAGAAACCCAGCAAGGTGTTTATCCAGCATTACTTGTTTTAATGCAAGCCTTTTATAAGTTCATTCCTATCTCTGGGGCAGACTTCTTGAATTATGGTGAACTCGTGAGAGGGCAGAAAATGAGTTTGGTTTTTTTCTTCTTTAAAACAAAAAGCAATTGGCTTTGCTTAGAGGAAGGCAGCTTTTAACAAGGAGACAAATCTTTGCAGATTTCAGAGATAGCAATAGTTGCTCCAAAATACTTCAAGGACAGAATGATACAATTTTTTTTTTAATGTTTGGAACTGAACCAAGTCTTCCTTTCAAGGGAACATGTGGATGGAGAGCCAAAGATAAATAAAAGTGAAGAGAAGTTGAAATTAAAAGCTCAGGCATTGTGGGTCTAATTGGTTCTGTCTGCATATTGGATATTAATTATTAATCAACACCAGGACCCCTTGCTGATTTCAGAGTGACTGGTAGTCTGATTGTGTAGAGCAAATTGTTCACTCCTAACATTCTTTTCCAGGTGTAAATTGGTTGCTGCTGACACCAGTTGGCATATGGGGCTCACTAGGTTAAAACGTAATTTCCAATGAATAGAATACTAATATTAGAAATGAGACCTTTGTCTCTTGAAATTAAAGTGCTTGTAAAGATGAAGCTGGCAGCTCCATTTATTAGATCCCAAAGAGATATTATACTGAATCATTCATTCCACCCCCTCCTCTTTTTTTTTTTAACTTTTCCCAGAAGCACTGGCTATTTCAGTCATTTTCATTCTATAATGAATTTAGCACTGTCAGATTTGCTGCCAGGCAAGATCAGTATTTAGATATTTTTCATGTTTCCATAAATGCAGAGAATGTGATTTTTTTTTCTTCATTAATTTTAGGAGGATTTCAGCATATGAACTTCTGTTAGATTTCATCACTTATCCAGGTCTTGCTGAAGAATGGAGGGACTCATCTATTTCATTTTCTCCCACATCTGATTTTCCGGTTCATATTCATACATACACAAACACGGACACACGCACCTGAACTTTTCATTCATTTGCCTCAGTCAATTTATAGAGCTATTCCTTGCTTGAAAAGGATTGTGTTGTGCCTGCTATGGAGCTGTTAAACAGCCTGCCAAAGAGCAGTAAATCTAAGGCACTACCATAAACATGATTAAATAGCCCAGGATTCAATTCTGGATTTTTAAAGAGCGAGACACCCAAAGCCTTCCTTTGAATTAACCAATTTATTAGTTTTGTCTTCTGTCACATTCAAGTCAGTGAAGGTATTTGGAATAATACTCTAACCCAGGGGTCTCCAAACTTGGCAACTTTAAGACTTGTGGACTTCAACACCCAGAATTCCTCAGGCAGCCAGGGGAATTCTGGGAGCTGAAGTCCACAAATCTTAAAGTTGCTAAGTTTGCTCTGACCCATTACATTTGGAGGCTTGACAACTGGTTCATTTTTATGACAGCAGTGTCCCGGGGTCATGTTATTCCCTTTTGTGACCTTCTGACAAGCAAAGTCAATGGGAAAGCCAGATTCACTTAACAACGGTGTTACTAATTTAACAACTCTAGATGAGATATGAAAGGTAGCATGTTAGGATATACTTTATGTCAGGGGTGGGTTCCAAATTTTTTTACTGCCACTCTGTGGGCGTGGCTTAATTTTGTGGGAGTGGCTTGACGGCCATGTGACCGGGTGGGAGTGGCTTGACGGCCATGTGACTGGGTGGGAGTGGCTTGGTGGTCGTATGACCGGGTGGGAGTGGCCAACTTGTAAAATGTGGTGAAAAAGTGACTTATGACCATTTTCCACACTTAACGACCGTTGGTCGTTAAGTGTGAAAAATGGTCATAAGTCACTTTTTTCACTGCTATTGTAACTTTGAACAGTCACTAAATGACTAGTCGTAAGTCAAGGACCAAGCTGCACTTAAAAGCCACACACAGATGAACATATGAAAGCAGCCATGGAGTCACATAAAAGGTGATTGCTGCAAGAAGCAATTACCTCAAAAACCAGTTATCACACAGAAACACACAAAATTGTCAGAAATGGTGTAGGGTCTCCTGCTTGAGCAAGGGGTTGGACTAGATGACCTACAAGGTCCCTTCCAACTCTGT
>QLTV01000974.1:1418267-1442333 GCA_003457575.1 Thermophis baileyi | reverse complement strand
CTAATTTAACAACCAACATGCACTTAAAAGCATAATACTTCATAACAAATAAAACATTTCCTAAAACAATATCTTTTTTTAAAAAAAAACATTTCCTAAAAACAACGAAATGCCCTGAAAAAAAATTAACAATAAAATATCCTTTTAAAAAAACCATTAAAAGCATAAAAAAACAAACAAACCAGCCACTTAGTAGCAGGCAGAATCAACCATTCTCCAACCACAGCTGCTGTGGCTTAGAGGTAGATCTTTTGCCTCACAATCAGGAGGTTGTGAGTTCGATCCTAGGTAGAGGTCCGTTGGGCTTCAATTTGAAAAAAAAATAAAAATAAAACAAATAAAGCCAAAAAAAGATGGCGACCACATTCACAGTGCTGGAAGTCACCTTCTGAGCATGCTCAGAAAAAAAAAATTCGGAAAAAATTTAAAAAAAAGATGGCGGCCCCCACGGACCGGCAACCACCGATCCGGTTCGGATGACGTCACTAGCGGGTCGCTACCGGTTCGGGCGAACCGGTCCAAACCGGTAGGAACCCAACCCTGCTTTATGTAATTTGGAGACCTAAAGACCATGGTCATCAGGGTGTTAATGCAAAGCAGACAGCAACTCATCACATATACACTGTAGGAGTTTTCATCCTCCCCCACTTTTTTTTTTTTTGGATCTTAGTGTGATTCGTGTTTCAAAATGGCAAGAAATTATTTAAGTAATTTTCAACAATTGCAGTTTAATGGTTTTGAAGAAGCAGATTTCCATTTTATTTTCTAGAGGACTTAAGACTGCAATATGTGTCTATAAGACAACCTGAAAGAATTGTCGGTACAGGTAGGCCTCAACTTATGACCACAACTGAACCCAAAATTTCTGTTGCTAAGTGAGACAGTTAAGTGAGTTTTGTCCCATTTTACGACAGTTTTTTTGCCACAATTTTTTTTTTGCCACAGTTGTTAAGTGAATCACTGCAATTGTTAAGTTAGTAAAACAGTTGTAAAGTCAGTGGCTTTCCCCCATTGACTTTACTGGTCAGAAGATGGCAAAAGGTGACCACAGGACCCTGGAACACAGTAACCGTCATAAATATGAACCAGATGCCAAGCATCCAAATTTTGATAATGTGACAATGGTGATGCTGCAACGGTCATAAGTGTGAAAAACGGTCACTTTTTTCAGTGCTGTTGTAACTTTGAACGGTTATTAAATGAATGGTTGTAACTCAAGGACTACCTGTACCGCAAAGTAGTAGCCTTCCGCCCTATTAAAGGTAGCAGGCTCAATATCCCAATCTCTCAAAATGTTCCTTTCTTTACCACAGACACAATCAAGAAATGTTACTTTACAGGTCATTTCTTGAAAAAGTATTTCTCTGGGAAGCTATGGAAACATTTTAATAAACTTTGGCCCAGAGTCTAACCCTAACCCTAACCCATAATGCTTAAAAATAGAACATGATGTCTTAATGTAACAAGCTGCCATTAGCACAGAAGTAGATCAATGATGTGAACCTATGTATTTCAGTTAAGAAGTAATTGCTAATAAGTTCCATGGAATTTATTGTCAGGTGACTTTAGTACATATTCCAGAAATACCAGAGAATACTTGAGCTGTTTCATCACAATCTTGTGACTCTAAAAAGATTTTATATTATTGATTAAATTATCCAGACATTTTCATGTTCATGATGGTGATGAAAAGGATTTACAGGATCCAAACGGAATTAATACCTCAATTAGCATGATACTATGAACTAAAAGTTTGTTCTAGTTAGTATTATTGACATATCAGTTTCAATTATTTGAGAAAAATACAGTAGGTGCTGAAAAGGGAGCTGAAAGAAAGCAAAATACTTGGTCACAAATTTAACCTTCCTCCATCTTGTATTTTCTAGCATTGTTGGACTATACTGTAGTTCCTATATCCCTCACAGCCAGTGTTGCCTTGATGTAGATGTTTGATAACATTTCACACCATACACAAAGCACAATCCTTGTGAGTCTGGAAATCTTTTTGGTCTGGATTTGTTTTTAACAGTAGCAACAAGAATAATGGCAGGGGTAGTAATAGTAGCAGCTACTTCTAGATAGACTTGCTTGAGGAAATAGATATCATAGTTTACAACCAGCCCTGGATAGGCTTAAGATACAAAAGATAGGCTTAAAATACAGAAGGATCTTGACAGACTAGAACATTGGGCACTATCTAACAAAATGAAATTCAATGGTGAAAAAAGTAAGGTTCTACATTTAGGCAAGAAAAACAAAATGCACAGGTACAGTATAGGTGGTACCTGGCTCAATAGTAGTAACTGTGAGAGGAATCTTGGAGTCCTAGTGGACAATATGAGCCAGCAGTGTGCTGCAGCTGCCAAAAAAGCCAACACAGTTCTAGGCTTCATTAATAGAGGGATAGAATCAAGATCACGTGAAGTGTTAATACCACTTTATAATGCCTTAGTAAGGCCACACTTGGAATACTGCATTCAGTTTTGGTCGCCACGATGTAAAAAAGATGTTGAGACACTAGAAAGAGTGCAGAGAAGAGCATCAAAGATGATTAGGGGACTGGAGGCTAAAACATATAAAGAACGGTTGCTGGAACTGGCTATATCTAGTCTGATGAAAAGAAGGACTAGGGGTGACCTGATAGCAGTGTTCCAATATCTCAGGGGTTGCCACACAGAAAAGTGGGCCAACCTATTCCCCAAAGCACCTGAGGGCAGTACAAGAAGCAATGGATGGAAACTAGTCAAGGAGAGAAGCAACCTAGAACTAAGGAGAAATTTCCTGACAGTTAGAACAATTAATCCATGGAACAATTTTTCTCCAGAAGTTGTGAATACTCCAACACTGGAAGTTTTTAAGAAAAGATTGGACAATCATTTGTCTGAAATAGCAATAGAATTTAGACTTATATACCACTTCACAGTGCTTTACAGCCCTTCCTAAGTGGTTTACAGAGAATTTTTTTATATTGCTCCCAACAATCTGGGTCCTCGTGTTACCAACCTTGGAAGGATGGAAGGCTGAGTCAACCTTGAACCAGTGAGACTCGAACTGCCAAAGTGCAGGTGGCCGGCAGTCAGGAGAAGTAGCCTGCAGTACTGCATTCTAACCACTGTGCCACCACGGTATAGGGTTTCCCGCCTGAGCAGGGGGTCGGACTAGAAGACCTCCAAGGAGTTTCACACAGCCTCCTCTGCCCTTGAAAGACTGTAGAACAGACTGTGCTCTTTGCACAGTTTTCTGAGTTGAGATCAAGGGGAATTTGGAGTGGCATCTGCCAAGTAACATGTTTTAGTAATCCATATTCAGAGAAGCCTATTTTACACTCCCACAGCCGTTTTATTCTTTTTCTGTCTTTTGGGGTAGAAAAGTTGACTGAGAGGGGGTTCCCTTGGGCTCCTTAAATGGATTTCTCATTGTTGTTGCTATTGCTATTGTCACTGCCTTTCTTCTATAGTGCTTAGATTAATTTTTATTTTTAAGCCTACACCTTGTTATAATTTAATGTTTTTGTCTACCTCTGTTTGCATATTTCTAAGACAAGACTAGCTCAAATGAATGCATAAATAAATAAATGTAGGGTAACATTTTCAAGAAGAAACTTTGGTTGGGCATTTAATAGCTGGTTCATTCTTCTCCCAGAGCTGGATTGCTCTGTAAAAAGTTTGAGGAAAATTGGTTCAGCTATTTTCTACTTAGCCAAGTGTTTTTCAGCTGTTAAGAAAATTGGTTCAGCTATTTTGCGCGTGACTAGCTCAGTCTTGTTTAAAATGTCAAAGTCGGTATATCTAAGTCCTGAAGCATGAACGGGTGTTACGTCCTTCCTTGGAAACTGGAAAGATACTACTGAGTTAATGAAGATCCATCCCATTGTTTATTTACACACATTACTACAAATAGTTGCAAAATTGAGCTTGATAAAGTCTAAATATGATTAAAATGTCTAATTGAGGGGGACAAAAGAAGATTCAGCTGCAGTTTGGCTTTGGGTCTTTTCTTCATTGTTGTCTCCATCCAATCTCAAGGGCAGAAAACAACACCAGCATGAAATTTACTGTCCCCTTTACAGATCCTTATCACTGTAACCTCCTGACTTTCTCTGAGGCAATGGGTGACCAAGCCTAACTCATTTTTTTCCACCTTGAGACTGCCCTTGAACAGTAAATGGGAAGATCTTATTTAACACTGGTGCTACAAACAATGGGTTAAGTTTGAGCTGGGCTGGGGATGAGAAGCAACATGATTGGGACATGCTAGAAAAAAGATTTCTACAAGCCATGTTTATGCTGTGGTTATGTGAAAGTGGGGGAAGGGACTTGAAATCATGCTGAATTGGCTGTTCTAGGTGTTGGTGGATGGATGGAAACTAATCAAAGAGATAACCAACCTAGAATTAAGGAGAAATTTCCTGACAATTAAAACATTCAGTGGAACGACTTGCCTCCAGAAGTTGTGGGTGCTCCAACACTGGAGGTTTTTCAGAAGAGATCCGACAACCATTTGTCTGAAATGATATAGGGTGTCCTGCCTGAGCAGGGGGTTGGACTAGAAGACCTCCAACGTCCCTTCCAACTCTGTTATTCTGCTTGTGCCCCTAAATATATTGGCAGTCAGATGAAAATAACTGAGCAAATGCATGAGATCCTCACTGAGTAGAGAGAAAATTAGGCAATTCTCATGTAATAGAGCGGAAACAAATATTTTGCAATATTTTAAATTTTTGACAGCAGATTAGTAGATGCTGTATGATTGCATTGACAGCCATGTCAGGTCATATAATCCCTAAATGCATAGAGTTCTATTCAAATTAAGGGAATGCAAATGCAGCTCTCCTGATTCAAGAAAATGAGGCTTAGAATACTGCCCAAGGGCAGAATAGGTGTGGAGGCCAGAATAAGTGGCTTTAGCTCTCATTCTGAAGAAATCCAACACCTGGTTAATGCTCACAACTCTAAATATTAACAATCACTGGAATAATTTTGAAGAAGGGATTCTTCTGAACAGCTGTCTGTCCACATTCGTAAGTTCTGGCAGTGCTTTTACACTTCCTTATGGTGCAGTCTTAAGTGTTGTCTTTTTAGTCAGACTTGGAGTTATTACCACATAAATTCTATTCTTTTTTTTTTCTCTTCTGTTGTAAGCTGCAGAGACTCCTGAAGGATTTAGTAGCATATAAATCCAATAAATAAGTAAATGAAATTCTCTTCAGCTACTACCCTTAGATATATGTATCTATAATTGCAGGCCAGTCTTTTTATTTTAATAATTACTTTTAAATACCAATTCATAAAAGGACATGTGCACTATTCCACATAAATTGAAATGAAACTAAGAAAGAGATTCAATTGTCTAATTCAAATTTATAAAAGCAACTCATTTTTTGTTTTGAAGAATAAAACAGTACTCTTACCTCAGATACCACTTCAATCTGATAAATTAACTGGGAATTCACAAATTAAAATAATTCAGTCTGTTAAACTATTACTTTCTTTTCAATTCAGAAACCCATCAATAGCACATGTGAGCCAAAATTCTTTTTTTTAAAGTGTTATAATATTAGAAGTTAAATTACTTTTTAACACAGAGATTTGTATTTACAGGTGGTTTCAGTTTCATTGTCCAAATAATTTGTGTTGGCCATAATAGTTTAAAAGCAAGCCTTGATAGTGCTGAAGCAGCAGACTTTTCAAATCTCCACAAATTAGGCAGAAAAGCTGCTGAAGCAAATAATATATTTAACTATGTGAGAAATAAAATATAACAAGTGAATGGAGAGGTTTTTTTTTAATCCAATTATAAGTTCCAGTGTTCCTATTATGATGGCTGCTTTGCAATTTCTTTCTGGGGCAGATTGCTTTAGTTGAGTCAGGAGTTAACACTTCCAGTTGACATAATGGTATGAGGTTTTACACACACAAGTTTTTAATGCCAATTAATAAGTGGAAAGTCTGTCATTCATATAATGAAGCTCTGATGGCAGGTGGGTGCTTGTACAAGGGCTCTTGAGCCCAACTCATGCTAATTAGCAACCCCCCCAATAATACATATACTCTTTTGGGTGGCACTAAAAACACCAATTAAATATACTTGAGAAGTACATTACACTCGTAGGTGAATAGGTAGTTCTTGTTTCCATATGCTGAAGTACATTTCTGAAGCCATCAAGGAGCTGCTTTATATTTCGGGTGAGAGTCTGCTGGAAAAAAAGTGCATTTTCGGTATTTTCCAGGCTGGCATTTGTTAGATCCATTATAAAATGCTCTCAGCTTTAAATCAGATTGTTGCTGCAAACACATCTGCTGAAGCCTGAGACATTGGCCTGATAGAAATGAAGCATTCATGTAATTAGTTTCCAGATGAAAAGGAAGAAAAGGGTTAGAGGTGAGGACTCAGATGGATGCTTTATTTAAGGGCTACACTTGATGTCAGTGCTTGGCATGGTGGAGCAAATACAGAAGGGTGTATCATAGCTTAAACTTAAATTTATTTATTTATATATATTCTAGGGCAGGGCTGTCAAACTCCCGGCCCGTGGGCCGGATGTGTCATGTGCTGGCCACGCCCACACCCACACCCATTTTAGCGAAGGGGAAAAAAGTCCTGATACATCGCGTGATGCTGATGTGAGTTTGACACCCCTGTTCTAGGGGCTTGATATCTTAAAAAGAAGCAACTGACCAGGAGTTCAGAACCACTTAAGAGCTAAAGACATTAAGGGGAAATGAAGTTGATAATTGTGCTTATTGAAGCTACTTCTCCTGATGCTGTATCCCCCAGCACTGGGTTGAAGGACACTATCCATTCCTACCTACTCTGATGTCATGTTTCATAATTTGGCAAGTCCTCACCTCTAACTTGGGTGAGAGATAGTGATGGTTATCTTCCTCAGCCATCTCTCAAACTTGGTGCCAATCCTCGGATGACAAGTATCTTTTGATTACTTGTTGCCATGGTTTTCTGAGCAGATTGAGCCTTGAAACCTTTCTTGACCCAATTATCCGTCTCTTGAATCCTGTTTGCCCAAGTCTGTTGCCATTATCCAAAATGCACTTCAACTCTCAAAGCTATGTGGTTGTGGACTATAAGAAAGGATAATACATTTCTATCTTATTCCTGATTGGTAGTAATAGATTTAGGTTATGGAATACCCAACCTACATTTCTTGTACTGCTGCTAATCCTGATTTCAGGTGCAATTCAAAATGCTCTCATCATATTCAGGCCCCTCCATGTTTTTTGACTTCCAGCTATCTTTGTTATTTAAGCCTGCCCCATGTGGGGAGTGTTTATAGAGGGTTGTCACTCCACATGAAGTGATAGGAATGGGTCTTCGCTTCTCAAGATACAAAACACTCTAAAACTCCTGACTGTTCAGAAATTGCTTGAAATCTGACTCTTCCAGTAGGTCTTTGGGGAATCTTTTGGAATCTTTTGGTGTGTTGACTGCCTGTTGGGTAGTTATTTGGGTATTAAGTGCTCCTGATTTTACCGAACACATTTCTCCTGCTTTTTGTAAATTGCTTTGTGTTCAGTGGAACTGGAGGGTATATAAAATGTGTACAGTGTACATATACACACATATATACATTGATACTCGTTTTTCTAAATGCATTGGCATGATGCTGGAGCCAGTGCCAATGATTCTACCTGGTGACAGCTTCCAGACATTAGTTCACCATTGCAATAGCTATTTTCATTTGTTTAATTAAAGAAAAGAATGAGCTAGAGCTAATCAGAAAGTCAACATGAGATATCCCAGTCCCAGCTTTGATTAGTTTCTCCAATCAGCTTTATAAATATATTAATACAAGTGATACAACTTGTCTGATTGGAAACATTTAATAGTGGGAAGAAGTGGGAAATGTTAATAAGAAATAAGAAAATAAGAAAAGGGAAAAACAGTTCTCTACATCCCTAGCAAATGTTTGCAAATAAGAGTTGCTGAATAAAGCAGACTGATTCTTGCAAAAGTTCACAGGTTAAGATTGTGGCACTTCAGTTAGTAGGGCTGAAATCAACTTCAGTGGTAAGACTGTTGTAAAATTGTAGTTGCTAAACTAACTGAGCTGTAGAGCAAATTAGGCCAAGCTTCTTACAGGATAAAAATGTTACTGTGGATCCTGCTAGTTCCTTTTCTCCTCCATAAACAAGAAAGCCAGACAAAGAAACTTCTTTGGCTTCATCTAGTTACTAAGTAACATACTTCCACTGCTGTTAATTAGCTGTGTACTCTGGGTGACCTCTTTATTTCTGAAAAACTCTAAGGGTAATTGGTATCTGTCAGGTATAATTCCTTGTCATCATTATTCCAACAGTATCCATAGTGGGATAATAAAAATGCCTCAGACTGATGACAGCGTAAGTGTCATTAGCAGATTGAAAAGAAGGGTGTTTCTCTGGTCTCCTGACTACAAGTAACAAAGATATTTCATTTCCCTGATCACAAAGTTCAGTCTGGTGACAAAGTTCAGTTAACAAAGGTATTTCAATTCCACTACCAAATTTAAAGGCAGCATAAAGAAGGCCCCGGATATTTATTTTTATTTTTACTTTTATTTATTTTATTTATTTATTTTTATCCCACCTTTATTTTTACAAATAGCTCAGTGCGGCAAACATATCCAACACATCTTCCTCCTCCTATTTTTCCCACAACCACTCTGTGAAGTAAGTTGGGCTGAGAGAGAGTGACTGGCTCAAAGTCACCAAAGTGACTTTCATGCTTAAAGCAGGACTAGAACTCATGGTCTCCCACTTTCTAGCCTGGTGTCTTAACCACTAGGCCAAACTATCTCTTTTTTTGTGCCCCTAAAGAACCCGCTGCAATACTTTCAGTTAATATTGTCTCAGAGAAACCCTGATGGACATCTCCTGGATGTTGTACCTAAACCCTCATGTATGTACCTGCTATAAAGTATCTATCAAGATGCAGACTAATCTTAAGCATGTTCCGATGTCATTTGGTTCCTAACAAGAGGCTTTAAGCTGATTGAGGTTGTCCTTCCCCACCCTTTTCCTTTCATTTTCCCCTTTCCCCTTTCCCCTTTCCCCCCTTTCCTCTTTCCCCCCTTTCCCCTCTTTCCCCTCTTTCCTTTCCTTTCCTTTCCTTTCCTTTCCTTTCCTTTCCTTTCCTTTCCTTTCCTTTCCTTTCCTTTCCTTTTCCTTTCCTTTCCTTTCCTTTCCTTTCCTTTCCTTTCCTTTCCTTTCCTTTCCTTAATCCACACACCTCCCTCTTTCCTTTCCTTTCCTTTCCTTTCCTTTCCTTTCCTTTCCTTTCCTTTCCTTAATCCACACATTCCCCTCTTTCCTTTCCTTTCCTTTCCTTTCCTTTCCTTTCCTTTCCTTTCCTTTCCTTTCCTTTCCTTTCCTTTCCTTTCCTTTCCTTTCCTTTCCTTTCCTTTCCTTTCCTTCTTTCCTTCAAATGCCAGGGAGAGCCTGCCTGTGAGGTTGTATCACAGATGGGCAAGGATTTACTAGAAAGGTGAATTTCACAAGCCCTCTTGTTTTGTTGCCAAATGCGCGCGGGGGGGGGGGGATCATGTTTTAGACCAGGCAAGACTATGCAATGTCCAGCCTGCCAAGCAGTCTTGTGTGGCCTGCTGGTGTTTCTTAAAAAGTCAATGAACTGATTGGTGTGTCAGATATGACTCATGATTGTTTTTAATTTATTAAAGTAGTCCTTTCCCCTTTGACAAAGTGTGCAGGCCTGGTCTAGACTACATTTGAATCTCAGGACTTACTTGGTGGTATGTCCTGCAAATATTAGTCTGGGGCTGCATGAGTCTTGTGGACTGCATGCTCTACTGTACGGAGGTAATATCACTGATTCTGTTGAAGAACATGAAGATATCCACCACTCCAATGAGCAGAATGAGCAAAAGAGTTTCCGAACCAAGGAGGGATAGCTTGCTGTATTTTGAAATAAGTTGTAAAATGGCAATTATATCTGGCTGCAGGTTTAAAACAAACTTAGAGTTTAAAGCTTACTCATCTTGATCCTTTTTAATGTCTCCAAAGAGGGGAGAACACGGATAGGTAAATCATCATTGGATACGAGATGGACAGCAAATACATTTCATAAATTATAAATAAATAAATTTGTAGATTGATAAGTTAAAAAAAATATTTTTCAATGTTTAGTACTGGCCATGTAATTAAAAAATATATATTAAATGCTTGAAATCTTGGCATAACTTCATCATAATGTTTTCCATGCAGAGAATGTCCTGTGGAAAAAAGGACTAAAGTTACTAAGATAATTGTACCTTAATTATAGTGTGTGCCAAAATATGATTGGGTCAATTAATAATTAATTTCCCATTGATAAACTATAAGGGAGGCTTATATAATACCAAATTTTACTTCATCATTACTCCTGTTTCCTGTGTCCAAACATGGTGTTTTCTGTAGGTACAAGCGTAGTGTGTGTAAAAAGAAGGAGTAATCTGTTGGTCTGCAGAGTTACAAAAATATTTAGCAATTTTTGAAGAGTGGAGAGGGAGAATAAGTTACCTTGAACAACAGCACTTCAGTCTCTTGTCATGGAACCCACTTTGGAAATGCGATTATAGAGGACAGCAGTGGGAAAAAAATTATCTTAAAAACCCTGGCAAATAATTGAACAGCAAGCAATAAAAGAGTGGTGTGTTGAAGAGTGGTGTTTTTTAAGAACATAGGAAGAGTCATGTTGAATTAGATTAGTCCAGTAGTCTGTCCATACAGCAGCCAGCCTGGTGCCTCTGAAAAGCTCCAACAGGATTGAAGGCAATAATCAGCTCTCGTCATGCTCCAGAACTACCATAGCTAGGATAGGATGCCTAGGAAGACACTGTGCAGTTTTGACTTTTCAATACAGTACAAGTAGTCCTCGACTTACAACAGTTCATTTAGTGACCATTCAAAGTTACAACAGTACTGAAAAAAGTGACTTATGTCCATTTCTCACAGTTCCAACCTTTATAGCATCCCCATCAGGGGTGGGCTTCAAAAATGTTAGCAAGGGGTTCTCTGGGTGGGCGTGGCCATGGTGGGCGTGGCCTAGTCAGCCTCCTGCACCACAGTGTGTGTGTGGGGGTGTTTTTGTCCTCCCCGGACTCCGGAGGCTTTCCTCGAGCCTCTGGGAGGGCGAAAACAATCTCCCCAGGCTCCGGAGGCCCTCTGGAGATTTCCGGCCTTCCTGAACTTCCGGCAGGCCCATTTTTCATCCTCCCGAGCTTCCGTGCGCACCCTGCACTTACCTGCATCCACACAAAAACAGGTTGCATGGGGACTCCTGGGAGGGGCGGGGCGGGGCCAGCCAGGAGTGGGATTTGGGGGTTCTCCGAACTGCACAGAATCTTAGCTAGAGGTTCTCCCAAATCCCTGTGAACCCCCAGCAACCCACCCCTGATCCCATGATCATGTGATCAAAATTCTGATGCTTGGCAATTGGTTACATACTTACATGTGATCCCCTTTTGCAACTTTTTGACAAGCGAAGTCACTGGGGAAGCCAGATTCACTTAACAAACGAGTTACTAACTTATCAACTGCAGTGATTCACTTAACAAGTGTGGCAAGAAAGGTCGTAAAATGAGGGAGAACTCACTTAACAAATGTCTCTCTTAACAACAGAAATTTTGGGCTCAGTCCAGGGGTGGGTTCTACTTACCTTCCCTACCAGTTCGCATCATGACGGAAGTGTGTGTTTTGTGCATTGTGACATGCAAGAGGGAGTGAGTTTATTCAGTTTTTAAATACACAGGGTAAAATGCTAGGATAGCAACTGTGATCAGTACTGTAAATCAAATCACTGCAAAACATCTCTGGAGTACTTGAGAAGCAAAATGATGGTAGATAATTGAAAATTAACATTCCAAGAAATAAATAAGCTATACCTCATATAGCCCTTGGAACAAATAATTATGTATGGTCTTATCAATTTTTTCAATTAATTAATTAATTTTTAAAAATCTACAGTTTAATGCTGTGCAATTTGACAGTCATCCCTGTACCTTGGAATTGAATTCCACAGTTCCATTGTGTGCAGTGTGAAGAAACACTTTCTTTAATGTCTTCTGAATCTTTCTTCATTTAATTGCACCAGATAGCACCAACTCTACGTGTTACTCACTTTCTCCACATCATTTTATGCATCTTTATTATGTCCCCCTTTACCAAACTTGCTTTGAACTGATTTCCCCCCCCCACCCATCTATACTGAATAAATCATACTGGTTAAGCCACGAACAATGGCATGCAAACTACAACAAGTAGATTCACAGATCTTCATTAGAGTAGAAAAACCCTAAGAAATGAGTGTGATGGGTAAGTTAAACACCCAGCCCATATAACCTTTTGGCTCCTAAGGATATAGTTTTAGCCCTCTGATCATTTGAGCTGACCTCTTCAAGAGAAACCAGCTAATTGAAAAAGAACCCGGATTTCAACAAGCTTTATTTGACTAATTAGCCTAAGTCTACATAAACTGTGATTTTTCAAAGCTTTTGCTATTTTTCTTCTGCTCTTGCTGACATTGGTAGCCTTGAGGCAAATCACTAGCTTATCACTTTTCTTTCCTTGAAATCAATATAAATGAAAGTTATAAACTGAGTTGTTTATTATGGAGCGTGTAAGGGAATATGCCAAGATAAATGGATCAAGGCTTGCAGCCTTGTTGATTAGTCTGGTCTTGCTAAATATCATGGTGCTCTTAGTTGCAAGAAAGCATGTAGATACTCATCTGCACATACAAAAACAAACAAACAAACAAACAAACAAACAAACAAACAAACAAACAAACAAGCCCCTGAAGATGGACTCTAGCAAGAGTCCGAAAGCTCAGAAGACAAAACCTCTGGTCCCAGTGACCGACCCAGATTGGATCCTGAAAGAAACAATCAATCTGTGGAGTTTATGGAATGTTGTATTTTATGGGCCAGTTGGCAAATAGCAATTGCAAAAACCACCTAGTTTTTGCAAATATATGAGCCTCCTTCTTAAAACAGAAATTAAACTATGGTTTCACATCCTTGTTAGGTTATTCTTCAAAGATATCTAAGATGCTACCCTTGAACACTGAGATATAAACTAACCTGAGCACTATTCAGTGTGGTTTTTTAAAAAACTTGTTTATATACAGGTGAAGAGTTATTCTTAGAGATATTCTTAGCTTTTCATTGAGTTCTTAGATATATTAATTTGAACAATTCATTTATCTTTCTTGTATAGTTATTTAATGCTGCTTGACAGCTGAGCTAATTACTCACCTATACCTGATTATTTAATATGGTTTGCTGGCATAAATATTCTGAATGCGAATATTTAATTGTCTAGGTTGACAGTTGTAATGTTATTTTTAATTTCAATAATGTGGTATGAAATGGGATTTCAAAAAAGATATAACCCCCCCCCCCCCCATCCCACCCTTTCCAACTGCAATTGTCTACTGGGTTTTATTTTGTGCCTGATCAAACTTTTTTGTCAAAGTAATAGCTCACAATTGCCGCCATCCCATCTCTACTCTCATTATTGGTTGATTTAGGTCTAAGCACTAATGTATTCAAAATCCTAAGGAACTGACTTTCTATTCCGTTGATCTTGTAATAGCACACTGTATGTGGGGATTAATGACTTAGTTCAGGGGTGTCAAACTCGTGGCCTGCGGGCCGGATGCGTCACATGCTGGCCACGCCTACCCCCGGTTTAGCGAAGGGGAAAAAAGTCACGATACATCATATGATGACAATGTGATGCCGCGAGTTTGACACCCCTGACTTAGTTAATCTTATGTGGATTTAGGAGTTTAGGAAGGTTGGAGTCTACCCACTACTGCTATGGGGAACCAGCAGGTAATATCAGGGCTGTAGGCTGGACTGGGGAATTGAAAAACAAATATCTTGGAGGACAATGGCAAATGACTTTTATGAATAGCTAGGGAAACTATGACAATGTTTCTCTAAAGCCATAGAATTAAGCCCAGCTCAAAGGAGATCTTGTCCAAAATTATGTGCACTATATTTTTTTTCTTTCTGAACTAAATTAGAAATGCAGTCAGTAAGAATGAACACATATATGAATGCAACGTGAACATAATTTAAGAGAAATTTCATTGATTCTAGACCTTCAGATACGTTTGTGAGACAAAGTAAAAGAGTAAGGGGATGCTCATTGACTGAGCTGAGTTGTAATCTTACTTGAGACAATGTGAGGTAAGACAATTAAATTTATAGTCTTAGATCTCACAACGAGGAAGTTGTGAGCATGCTTTCATGAACAGAGCCAAATTGCCCTCCCAATCCCAAGGAATTTCCCATTTTTGAACAGGAATAATGAATATATAAAATATTCTGATGGATTCAAATTTTTCCCTGAGAGGAAACATTAAGCCTCAAATTATTCTTTTGACTTCGTTTATTTATATATTCAGTGTTTATGAGTACCCAATTCACAAATGCAATTCCAGCAATTATCTTCAGATTTAAAAAAAATCAACAAGCAAAATATCAGATGTACACTAAAAATCCGCTACATCACCCCTTCAAAATGGGCTCACCTGGTGCCCTGGCCCCAATGCTTGAGAGACTATCCAAGTTTTCAATATCTTACGAAAAGCCAGCAGAGTCGAGTTTGTTCAATGAGGTAGGTGCCTTACAGCCACCAAGGTATGTCTCCTGGGTCCCATCCAATGGCATTTAATAAAGGAGCCCTTGACCTTGTGGGATGGGCAGAAATAATTGGAGTCCCATACATAACCTGGCTTTGTGCCATGAAGGCTCTTATAGGTGGTAATCGCCATATTGATTTGCACCCACAAGCCTACTGGAAGCTCATACAACTCACGAAGTAGTGGTGTTACATACGTGTCCATTCTGGACCAGTTGCAGCTTCTTAATTTTTAAATATTTTTTAAAAAGACGGTAGGGTTTCTTTGATTATTCTCCCCGCTTCAGGCTAGGAGGATGTATAGTTTGCCATGGCTGGAGAGTGTGTGGAGAATAATAACTTGAATGTCTTCAGATGAAGCAGCATTTTTTTGTTAGCCTGAATGCTCGGAACAACCTGACCCTAGGATGACTTTCAATATTAATTAACAAAGATGAAATGATACGTCAGAATTAGCCTCAAAGAACATTGGGGGAAAAAAAAACACCTTATGTATCAGAGAAAATTATCAGAGTAATAACCATTTATATGTCAAAAATGTTAGGCAGATGGCTGCTTTAGTTAAACAATTGGAAATGATTGTCAGGGAGGTAAAATAATAATGCTTCTTGAAGGCCAGACAGAGCAGGGACTCTTTCAACATTGAAATTAGCTAAATAACATGATAGGAAGATGCTTGATTTCACACACAAAGCCTCTTCCATGGAGTGGATCTAGGTTTTCATTTTCACAGAGAAAACTGCAAAGCCCATCCCATCCATGGAAATCGAGGGCTGCTTTTGTTCAGAATGGCAGACAAAATAGCTGCTGATAGAAAAGGGGTTCCTGGCACTATGAATCATAAAGTATGGCGCCACCATTTTCCTTTTGTTCTTTAATGCATTTCTGCTTGGTAAGAAAAATGTGAGAAGCAAGTAGTGGGAAAACATAAAGGGACTACATGTGGAAAATGACTGTCTGGACTTTATCTCCAGTAAAATTCCACAAATGAGGAAGTGTGATTTCACAGTAACAACCTCATCTGAAAGCACTTTGATCTTTTACTGTGGCAGAATGTAGGAAAACCTGGAAATGTTCTTATTTACTGTATATAATTATCTATCTATCTATCTATCTATCTATCTATCTATCTATCTATTATCTATCTATCATCTATCTATCTAATCTCTTTCCTGCCTTTATTAATGTTTATAAATTATTCAAGGTTGCAAACATATCTAATACTCCTTTCTCCTCCTATTTTTGCCCCCAACAACAACCCTGTGAAGTGAGTTGGGTTGAGAGTGACTGGCCCAAAGTCACCCAGCCATCTTTCATGCCTGAGGTGGGACTGCTACTAAGTCTCCACCTTCACCGCTACTCCAAACTGGCTCATACTACTTACTATTCAGCAGAAGCAGGTGGAATCTGTCAGAAATTTGGTTTTTGTCTATACCTTGGTACCTGCGGTGGAATCTCTGGCTAGAGTGGGGAGGTGTGAAGAGGAGGCTAAGCTTTAGAGTATTTGCACAGCAGGAAACAGCACAGATCTTACCTCCCCAGAATCCCTGAAGCTTTATTTGACTGTTCCCAAGAGAATGGAGTCTGACTGACGAGATTCTTGTAAATAGGCATGCAACAATAAAAAAGTAACTTTGATCAGCTCATGGTGTCATTCTAATTCCTTGTGCCTGACAGTATCTGTATTGATTTTTGGATGCATCATGCATTTGCTTTGCATGTAGAGAGATGGGTATTGTATGGAGCTGAAATTACACTTGGATCACCTTAGTTTCTTCTATCATAATTGCTGATATCTTATTATTACAGCAGCAGAATCAAAATAACCAACTTCCTATTGAACTCCTGTGATTTTCAGGAAGTAACTAGAGTAGGTTGTGGAGGTTTCAGTCATGCACATTTATGGTATTTCATAAGTTTTCAGGGGTTTTGCTTTTCAGAAGGCATTTTTTCATTAACTGAGGGGTAATGACATGCCAAATATCAAGAATAGAGCAACAAAGAAAAACAAGCATCCAAAAACACAGCAGTAGATGACTCATGCTCCCAAGAGGTAGCATTCACATTAGAAACATTTTTTATTTTGAGACCAGTATGTTGAGAAGATCATCAGTTTCCTTTCTTTTTTTTTTCTATTTTAGTAATGCATTAGCTTTTCATTTGTAGTAGTGGCACACCATGAAGAGGAAATGGAAAATGAGAAAGGCATTTCTCAATTTTTACATAAAGAGCATTTCATTGAACCAAATAATACAATTTTACAAATGTAGCTGTTTGCTGACTGATACTTATTTTCAGCCTAGAGTCTACCTCATCACTGTTGAAATATCATAGAGCTAAGGACTTCTACTAGAGACATCATAGAGTTACACTACTAGAAGGGAAAGATGTATATCATCTAATCCAAGTCCCCAACTGATGCTGGAAATTATTTATTTATTTATTTATTTATTTATTTATTTATTTATTTATTTATTTATTTATTTATTTATTTATTTATTTATTTATTTATTTATTAAATTTATATTGCTTAAAAACAGTAAAACTAATAAAAAAAATCAAATACATTAATGTAATAAAATCACCCCCACCTCCCAGAACTAGGGCATCTCCTCCCCACAATTTGTTGCCAAGAGTGTTGGTACTGAAGAATAGTGGCAGTTGCAATCGTAATGTGTTTTGTAGGGGACCAGTTTGGGGAAGGCTGCGTTGCAACATCACCAAGAGATGTCTGTCCAGTTTAGGCTTGAAGACATTGGAGTCTTGTTTCCAATAATTTGTTCCATGATTAAATTGCCAAACAAATCTTCCACTTTTCTGTATGAAACTCCTTAAATGTTTTAGAAAATCTTAGCATTGTCATTTACTCTCAGTTTTCTCAGGGAAAGTACAAATTTCTCCCATCAACTGTTCCACACAGGGCTGGTGTTCCATAACTATTATTGTGTTCATTTTCTTGCCCTTCTCTGAACCTCTTCTGGTACATCCTCTTTCAAACACGGCACTCAGAAGTGACTCATGCAAAATGAAGTGGAACCATTAGTTCTCATGATTTGGAAATTATAGTTCTTTTTAACGTACTCTAAAATCAAGTTTATTTTTTTTTGTAGTTGCATTACACTTTTTGTATGCTTCTTGGTTTCCCTTTAATAGGAGTAGTAATCAGTGAAAGGATGCTTGCAAAGCTTAGATGCTACACGTAATTGAGCTGGAATGCTGGCAATGTCAATTAACTGTGTCATACTGAGCTAAAAAAGGGGCACATCACCACATTAGTTGAATGTAATGATTCCCGGGCACAAATCACTCAAAATTTACAAATTATTTCAGAGATGTAATAATATCATAGCAATAGCAATAGCACTTAGACTTATATACCGCTTTACAGTGCTTTACAGCACTCTCTAAGCGGTTCACAGAGTCAGCATATTGCCCCCAACAATCTGGGTCCTCATTTTACCCACCTCAGAAGGATGGAAGGCTGAGTCAACCTTGAGCCGGTGAGATTTGAACCGCTGAACTGCTGAACAGTCAGCTGAAGTAGCCTGCAGTACTGCACTCTAACCACTGCGCCACCTCGGCTCCTCATACATGAGTCAGAGAGAAATATGAAGGAGTATGGAAGGTATTCATAACTGTAATAGTGGAGTGGAGACTTAGAAACTGGGAAACAGTTCAGAAAACTTTGTGATCACAGGCAGACATAAAATCACATCTTGGTCACGTCATGAGAGCAACTCAATATTAAACTTGTGGTTAGATGTAAATACCTATAATTTTACTGGGCAAATAATGTCTCTCTCTTTCACTGTTTTTATGTATACACTCACACAAAACCCACCCCCTTAATGGTGAAATAATCATATGCAAGAAAAACAATTAAAGCTAAAAGTCTGAAAGATTTTAGAATCTAAAAACTCTAAATGAGTTGGGGAAAAATAATTATTTTAAGTCTCCCCTAAACTGTAGCAAGGAGAGGGCTAGCTTCAAGGGGTAAACTGCCCCATAATCTAGGTGTGAAGTTTCCGAAAGATGCCCTAATTAATTCATGAGCCATGAGCCAAAGTCCAAAAGAAATATAGAGATTTATTAGGAGCGCCATTCCGGCAATACTCCGATGCAGTCAGAACTGAGTTCACCCAGGCTGCACGCCCTCATGACCCTGTTTCCCCCTTTCTCATTGGACAGGTCATAAATCACATTCTCCAATGAATCATGTTGGCGGGTTGTAAACCCCACACCCCTCCTTCTGACTCCGGTAGCCTAGGACACAATCAGTAAAAGAAACATTTGTGGAATGTAGTTTCAGTTAGAGCAGTCAGCCACTCCTTCAGCTCTCCCCCCCCTCCATTTCATGGCAACTTGAAATCTTTGCAAGTTGACATTAGGTGCTGCAATGGAAAAAGCAAAATTCACAGTTGATGGGGAGTGTATCTGTAGTGCAATGTAGGGAAATTGCCCCATTTAAAATTTAAATGTAGGGTATTGCCAATTATAGCGTCAAGGACATGGCCAGGTGCTGATTGTGGAACGGATCGTAAAGCGCTCAAGGGCAAACTGCAATTTAAGCCAAAGAAGAAGGCCAGTCAGCATCCACAATATGGTCTTAACATACACCAACCATTTTCAGGGAGAACATCAGGAATTGCTTTGAAGTCCTGAAACTCATTGATAGAGAATGGGAACAACTAGGAAAAAGTTTTGAATTTGTGAATAAACCAGGAAAATCATTAGCATGTTAATTATGAAGAGAGAAAAAAAATGATATTGAAATTACAAGAGGGAGATACTGTATTAATGGATAATGTTGCTGTACAAAAAACATTTTATCAATGCAGGTAGTTCTCGACTTACAACAGTTCATTTAGTAACCATTCAAAGTTACAACAGCACTAAAAAAAGTGACTTATGACCATTTTTCACAGTTATGACCTTTCCAGCATCCTCATGATCATGTGATCAAAATTCAGATGCTTGGCAACTGATTCGTATTTATGACCGTTGCTATGTCCCAACATCATGTGATCATCTTTTGCAACCTTCTGAGAAGCGAAGTCAATGGGGAAGCCAGATTCACTTAACAACCAGGTTACTTAACTTATCAACTGCAGAGATTCATTTAACCACTGAGGCAAGAAAGGTCATAAAATGGGCCAAAATTCACTTAACAAATGTCTCTCTCTAACAACAGAAATTTTGGGCTCAATTATGGTCGTAGGTTGAGGACTACCTGTATTATTCTTTGTATAGAAGATGGAATATTTCAGTGGAGAAAATAAAATATTATTTCAGAACACAAAATTTACAGGGGATTACAGAAGAACACAGGAAAATTATGAATGAATTATGAATGACACCAAGAGAAGCTTCAGAAGCTATTAAAAATAGTGAATCAGGAAAGGTGTCTGGACCAGATTGGTTATTGGATTTGCATTGTGTTTTGAAGATGAACTTTTACAAACTCTGCAAAGCATGAATAACTCTATTTTACAGGGCTAAACACTTAGAAAGATACTAATATAGCATCTATATTAGCAAACCAAAATTAGATTAAAATTAAAGTAGTAACCAAAGATGGACAAGATATGACTTTAGCTAGAAGCTAGACTAGTATCATTAGCAAATAGTGATTACTAGTGCACAACGATTTCTCCCCTGTTCTGTTTATTTTAGTTCTTGAAATGTTGAGTAGAGACATAAGACAAGATGAGAGGATTGTGGGTTCAAAGATTAAAAAAAGAGACATATGAGTTAAAAGCTTTTGCAGATGACTTGGTTTTAGTTTTCATAGACTCTTTAAAAGGAATCAAACCTTTAATGAGTAAATAAAAATAATTTGGAGAATTTGGGTCACTATCAGGTTTCAAGACTAGCAAATAAGGCAAAGATGTTAACAAAAATAATATACCAGATAATGATATAAAGATACCAGATCAAACAGACCTGATGAAAAAAATGGATTTTAAGATTGAGAAGAAGGTAAAATACTTGGGCATGACTGACAAATATTAATTGTATGTTATTTCAAAATAACTCTGTTAAGACATGGAATGAAGTTAAAAACGATATGTTAAGAAAGGATAAAATACAATTGTCATTGTTGAAGAGAATTTCTGTGATTAAAATGAATGTTTTACCTAGAATGTTATTTTTGTTTCAGACAATACCTGTTTTGACAACTGATGTACCATTTAAACAATGGCAGAAAGATATATCTAATTTTGTATGGCAGTGGATAAAATCTGAGATAAATATAGAGTATTACAAGAAGCAGAGGAAAAAGGAGGATTGGGTCTACTATATTTGAAATTCTATTTTGCAGCCTGCTGGTTAGTTGGATGAAAACGGGTGTTGTTAAAGTTATTGGAGTTAAAAGGACATGATCTGAGATTTAGATGGCATGAATATCCATGGTATGACAAAGTTAAGATTAATGTAGATTTCAAAAATCATTATGTAAGGCAGGCCATTCTTACAATATGGAATAAATATAAATCTAGGTTGTGCCAAAAAAAACCCCATCTTTGTGACTGTCAGCACAGGAAGCATTTTATAGATGAGAAATGATAAGTAAACATAAATGGTTAATTCATTGTGATGTATTAGAATTTTCTAATGAGGATTGTAAAATTAAAACCAAGAGAAGATTGACAACAGAAGGATATTCTTGTCAATGCTTTCTTCTGAATAATTATCAGAAACATTTAAAGTGGACAAAAGGTTTTATGGTATTGAACAATGCAAGATTGAATTTGAAATGGAATTATGTAAAAATGATGAACATGTTATTGCTAAAACATATAAACTTTGTTGAAATATAAGGCAGAAGAGGAAAAAGCAAATGTATGAACAAATGGGTTAAAAATCTGGTTACAATATACAAATGGATCAATATGTGGTTGAAAAGATTTACACTATGTTCTAGCCTTAAAGATAATTTTTATAAAATAATCTATTGTTATCTGTCACCATAGAAATTGTCTAGACCAGGGGTGTCAAGCTCACATCATCACGGCGGCGTCATGTGACGTATTGGGACTTTCCCCCCCTTCGCTAAACCGGGTGTGGGCATGGCCAGCATGTGACGCATCCAGCCCGCGGGCTGGGAGTTTGACAGTCCTGGTCTAGACTGAATCTAGATTTTGAATCTTTACTGGAAATGTGAATAATATGTATGGTGGTTATCAGCTGTCAAAATTCATGATGGTCTTTTAGAACTAACTAGGATAGATCCTACTTAACTTAAAAAAAAAGATTAGTCAACATTAGCTTAGTGCTGCCACCTGAACAAAATAATGTATTTCCATTTTTCAGTCTGGTTCCCTCTACTGTTTTAAGTATTACTATAGAAACTAATGTATGGTTTATGGGCCTGCCCTTGAAGAACATGTAGAAAGTTCAGGATGCAGAGTGTGGTTGGTTTGGGTAGTTATGGGTGCACTGAAATTTGCCCATGTAACATCTCCATTGTGAGAGCATTGTGGGCTATCAAGTAGTTTATGGATTTAAGGTGCTGGTTGTTACCTTTGAACCAGGGGTGGGTTCCTCCTGGTTCGGACCGGTTCACCTGAACCGGTAGTGACCCGCTGGCGATGTCACGATGACATCACCAAACCGGATCGGTCTGTGCCGGTCCGTGGGGTCCGCCATCTTTTTTTTTGAATTTTTTTAAATTTATTTTTTTCCTTCTGGGCATGCGCAGAAGCTGACTTCCGGCCCTGTGCATGCGGTCGCCATCTTTTTTTTGGCTTTGTTTTTTTTGGGGGGGATTTTTTGTTACTGCGCATGCACGTGTACGAAGCGCATGCGCGCCCACGCAGCACGCCCACGCGGCACGCCCACGTGGCGCGGGAGGGAGCGAACCGGCAGCAAGGTAAGTTGGAACCCACCCCTGCTTTGAACCATATATCGCTTAAAGTCTGGCTGTCTTAAAGTAGCATTTGTGTGTGTGATAACATGAGGGGGAGAGATCATGGTCCCTCAGTTAAGGAATCACTTTCTTGTGTCTTCTTGATGATACTCTATGTTCTTTAGAACCTTATTCCTTATTCCACATATTAAGTATATGGCTCTTTAGTATGGCCGGCTGGGGAAAAGATGGAATGAAGAATGACTCCCAAAAGTATAGGTATCTTTTACTGTTATTGGAGGAGTATATCTTGGGTCTTTGCTACGGCCTGATGTTTGTTATTTATATGGTTTTTAATGTTATTATAAGCAGAATGTAGATTGCCGAAAATTTCTTGACTGGAGCATTATATGTAAACATGAATAAATAAATAAAAGTGCTCCAAGGAAAAGAAGATTTCATTTGATCTAAAAAGTATGCCTAAAATGTTTACAGCTCTTTTTGGAATGTCTAATAATTGGATGGTTCTTGATAAGAACCTTGAAGAACATTATCAATTCTGCCTGCCTGTTTATTTATTGGTTTATTGATCTAACAACTAGAATTCCACACACTAATTTCTAATCTGCTTTAATTGGATAGTTCAGCATAGTATCAACATGTTTCTGAATCAGGATACATTTCCTGACATTTTAGAAACATAGAAAGTTGCCTAATACTAAACCAGACTAGTGGTTCTTTAAGCTCCACCAACTGGAATGGCTGTTCAAGACCTAGAAATGGCAGGGACTGAATGTGGACTTTTCTTCCATGTGTACTATCTCTTCCCTATTAATTCCAAAAATTCCAGTTTATCATTCATCATTTTTTACGGGAATGTTTAAATTAAAGAATAGATTGACATGTCTTATGGTAGCTGCTGGATATGTGTGGAGATATAAACCTTTTGGGGCTAGTGGACACCATGAGAACTGTCACAAAATGACTGGTGAGGAGAGGCATGCGCAGAGTCCTTCCAGTTAGACCAGAGAGGTTGCTCCTTATCACATCTACTTCTCCAGGATGCTCTCTACCATTTCACAATACAGATAGTCCTCGATTTAAAGCAATTCACTTAGTGACCATTTGAAGTTAGAACTACACCGAAACAAGTGACTTATGATGATTTTTCACACTTAGAAACATTGCAGCATCCCCATGGTCACATAAATCAAAATTCTAGATGCTTAGCAACTGGTTCATATTTATGATGGTTGCGGTGTCCCAAGGTCACGTGGTCACCTTTTCTGACCTGGGGAAGTCAGTGGGAAAACCAGATTCATTTAACAACCGTGTTACTAACTTAACAACTGCAATGCTTCACTTAAAATACTGTGGCAAGAAAGGTTGTACAATGGGACAAAATTCACTTGATGACTATCTCACTTAGCAACAGAAATTTGGGGCTCTATTGTGGTCATACATTGAGGACTACCTGTACCTCTTTCTCTTTCTCTTTCTCTTTCTCTTTCTCTTTCTCTTTCTCTTTCTCTTTCTCTTTCTCTTTCTCTTTCTCTTTCTCTTTCTCTTTCTCTT
>QLTV01000974.1:1364460-1377831 GCA_003457575.1 Thermophis baileyi | reverse complement strand
TCAGGTTTCAACACACATACATTTTTCAGATCAGACCAGCAATTCACCCAAGGCCACATAGATAACAAGGAAAGGAACACACATCAGAATTAAAACCGTCTCTGGAACAAAAGCTTGCCTGGTTTGTTCCCCAGAAAGAAGGCAAAATTCAATCTGAGGTTTGGAGCACCAAAACAGGTCAGTTAGCCAGTCCAACCGTTGGTCTCTTCATAGATCTTCATAGGTCTGTATATGATGTCTTTTTTATGCTGTCCTCATCCCAGCGATAACAAGGAAAGGAACACACATCAGAATTAAAACCGTCTCTGGAACAAAAGCTTGCCTGGGCAGTTCCCCAGAAAGAAGGCAAAATTCAATCTGAGGTTTGGAGCACCAAAACAGGTCAGTTAGCCAGTCCAACCGCTGGTCTCTTCATAGATCTTCATAGGTCTGTATATGATGTCTTTTTTATGCTGTCCTCATCCCAGCTTGATTTTCTTTATGCCAAAGCCTCTTCAGGATAATAGGAGGTGTTTTCCTGCCTGCCCTTTCCTTCAGATAGTTGCCAGGAATGTTTGCAGTGTTTGTAATCAACTAATAGTAAAGACAAGTAACGAGCCCCTTCACATATTCTGAGCCCCGGGTCTGGGGGCAGTTGTGCCCCAATCTGGAATAGGAGGATGCTGCCACATCATGTCTTGACTGAATTTCGGCAATGCACTTGACATGGAGATAACTTTGAAGACCACTTGGAAATTGTGGTTAGTGCAAACTGCAATTCAAAATGCTATATATAAAGACCTATATGGCTTTGAGTCTAGGTTCCTGTAGGACCACTTCTTCAAGCAAACTTGTTCTGTCCAATTCTTTCCAGGAAAAATTGCTAGTAATTTCCAATTATCATGGGAAGTTTTAGTTTAAATGTAGTTCAATATTTATTTTGTTTCTATGACCACTGTAATCTTTAGGATGGATTTTATCTTGCTATTGTTCTAAAGTGGGTGTCCTTGCAGACTAAAGTAGCATAAAACTTTAAAGAGCAAATAAATAAATACCTCACCCTTTACTCAAGCATTACAGAGCAATTTACAAAATAAATCATATGGATACATAAGAATAAATGAATATGAATGAGAGCCAGTTTAGTGTAGTAGTTAAGATGATGGTCTAGGAACAGGAGATTGTGAGTTCTAGTCCTGCCTTAGACATGAAAGCTAGCTGGATGATTTTGGACCAGTTACTCTCTCTCTCAGCCCAGACCACCTCACAGGGTTGTTGTTGGGAAAATAGAGGGAGGAAGGAGTAAAAAAAACTTTTGGGCAACTGGTTGAAATATCCCTGTAAACTCAGCCAATAGTTGGGGATTATGGGAGCCGTAGTTAGCCTAAAGTAGCCAAACAGAACTTATTTGAACAAATATATGTCTGATGAATGAGTGCCCCATTTACCAAATGTCCAAATAAGAAATTTAATCCTTGCTCATTGCCCTATTATTTTCACTTGCCTCATTATGCCAACTTCTCTTTTGCTTGTAACACAGCCTCATTTGAACAGCTTGTGAGTCTTAAAAAAAAAAAAGTATCGTTGGCAAAGTCATTTCCTAGCTGTTCCTAGGGTATTGCACTAATCTTCCTTATTCCACCTTTTTCCTCTTACCCGTAAAGGAGACTGACTCCGTTCCTCCTGGTAATATAAGATGGTTCCCTGAAGCATATTGCTTTGTCCAGTGTAGTTTTCTAATGTTGAAACTAATGGAGCATTTCTAATTCCTGTTGGGGGAAAAACTATGCCACACTTTAATAGCTTTTACTATGGAGGATAGTTTCCCTGATATTTAATGTCCTTCCTCTGCACTTTTGAAATTTGTATGCTAGTTATATGCAGTTCTTGGGCTCAAATATGGACGAAAGTTAGTTCTCAGACAATAGCAATAGCACTTAGACTTATATACCGCTTCATAGTGCTTTACAGCCCTCTCTAAGCGGTTTACAGAGTCAGCATATTGCCCCCAACAATCTGGGTCCTCATTTTACCCACCTCAGAAGGATGGAAGGCTGAGTCAACCTTGAGCCGGTGAGATTTGAACCGCTGAACTGCAGCTAGCAGTCAGCTGAAGTAGCCTGCAGTGCTGCACTCTAACCACTGCGCCACCTCGGCTCTGACAAGGGAACAGGCTCTGAGAACAGAAGAAGCCTATATTGCCTAGCTGCAGTTCGGCGGTTCAGATCTCACCGGCTCAAGGTTGACTCAGCCTTCTATCCTTCTGAGGTGGGTAAAATGAGGACCCAGATTGTTGGGGGGCAATATGCTGACTGTGAACCGCTTAGAGAGGGCTGTAAAGCACTGTGAAGTGGTATATAAGTCTAAGTGCTATTGCTATATTAAATTAATTTTAGATTAATAATTGTGTTTTGATAATGATCTTTTAAACATAGTATTTTTTTTTCCTTTTCCTTAACACCAGGAATACTAAGCAGGTCTCCTTAATTTTGCTGAGATACAGCAATAAATTACTCATCAGTGCCATTAAAAGGTGACCATAGCTTTCAGCAGGAACCACACTGTTACTACTTACTGCAATTGCTATTAATACTACATTTTGATTAAGTACAGATCCTTTATATAGCTAGTTTTGCAAAACTTCTGTTAAAATCATTTTTATTATGGCATGTTAAAACTAGCAATCTTCAAGCCTGCAGCCAGGATCCCTTTTGGAGGTGGAGGGTGGATGCTGATTTTGTCAAGAATAAAGTTATATGGATTATTTGTCAATGGAGAGATACTTGGATTTCTGAACTGAGGCCAAATTGGCCAGGTCCAAACATTCAAAAGCAAAGCAATTATTTCTGAAGTGCAAAATGATATCTGAAGTGCAACTTGCTTGGTGCTTCCCCATTTTGCAATCTCTTTATCATTTATTTTGGGGAAGCAAGATCAGGATAGCAATAGCAATAGCACTTAGATTTATATACTGCTGCATAGTGCTTTACAGCACTCTTTGAGCAGTTTACAATGTCAGCCTATTGCCCCCAACAATCTGGCTCCTCATTTTAACAACTTCGGAAGGATGGAAGGCTGAGTCAACCTTGAGCCAGTCAGGATCAAATTCCTGGCAGTAGGCAAAGTTAGCCTGCAATACTGCATTCTAACCACTATGTCACCACGGCTCATCTACAGCAAACTATGATGGTGCCAAAATGGTGATGCCAATGGGGACATCATCACAAAATGCTGTTGACAAGAAATGTCAACTCGCGAAGCATTCCTGACCTGCTCTTGAGTTGCCATAGACAGGGGGATGGGGAACCGAACCTCGCAGCTGCATCAAGGAACTTGCATTTCAGTCAAAACAAAGCACAAACAAAGCCAGCAACGTCAAGGTCATCTCCAGGGGTACCCACAGTGGCCGGAGGGAGTGACTTCTACAACCCACGAAATTGCTTCGTTGGGGAATGTGACTGATGACACACCTTGGGGGGAGGGGGAAACAGGGTCAGAGCCAAGGCGCAAATTAAGTGAGGTCAGAGTTGGCTTCACTTGGTTCGTGCCGATTCTTTTGAAGCTTGGCTTGAGGCTTATGATTTAATTAGGGCATTGGTCAGAACCCTGACAGCAAGCCAACTCTCCTAAAACTAATCAAAACGACCAGGATTCCTGAGTCCCGGGCTCTCCATTCACTCCCCGACACCTGGGGTGCGTGGAGAGAAACTCAGGCTACCATGGCAGAGGGCAGACTATCTGAAGAGACCCTGCTCTAGGCGACCCAGAGCAGGGCAGAACTTGCCCCCACCCAGGGAACTCCAGGAGCCAGCAGCCCAATCGGAACCAAACTGTAGCCCTCTCTGGACATCAAAGCCGAGAAAGCCGAGACGCCCGCCCCAGCGACTGAAATGAAAAGGGATGAGTATTGGTGGGAAAAAGTCCCTAAAATGGCTGAGGTTGAGCTCCCCCACGCTAGCCCCCGGGGCTGGGGGAAAACTCTGAGCGAACTAGGAAGAGTGGAATGGATGAGGGACTGGGAACAGGCCAGACTCCCAAAAACTCTGATGGAACCCTTGGGGGGATCTTTAGAACAGCTGAGGGAGAAATTTGACTGAACCACCCTTCATGATGAGGGGCCGTCATGCCGCCCAAAAGAGAGGGGAGTTGCAACTGAGCCCTTTGAAGTGAGGAGACACAGACGGGAATGCATCCCCCCCTTCTCCACCCACCAAAAGGAGAATGAGCATGAGGCTGCTGCCGGTGGCTCCTCCGCACAACAGGCAAGCCACCCAAGGTGGGCGCCCCCCCTCTCTATGAACTAGAGCCGAGGAAGACAGCCAAACACACCAAGCACAAGCATATGGGGCCCAACATGTGAGGGAGGAGCAGTGCTGAACGAACCATCCCGATTTAGGGGGAAATTCGATGGGGACTCAGATCAACTGGCTCTATTCCTTGACTCTGCTAGAGTCAACCTAGAGCGCTACGGACACCTTTACCCATCACACAGAGCCATGGTGAATACCATCGCTGGGGGGCTAGAGGGAGAAGCAAAGGAATGGCTAGCAGCCCTCCATAAGAGGAGAGCCCCCCCCCAGCTGCAACATCGACAACTTCCTACAAGAGCTAGAAGCCAGGTTTGAGGAGGTGGAAGAGGATCAGTATGTGTAGGATGAGCTTCAAAACCTAAAGCAAAGAGGGCGACCCATTAAGTAACACATCCGTGAATTCAGGAGAGTCGTGGGGAAGCTACCCCCTTTGCCGGAGTGGCTATTTGTTCACTTTTTCAGAACAAGTCTGGACAAGCAAATTGCCCAAGTAACCGCCTATCGGGACATTCCCAACTGTCTCTCTGAGTGGTTCCGAGTAGGCATAAAAGTTGACTGTGGATTGCGCACCAACGACATGTGGAAGCAACCGAATACCAAGGAGAGAGGACAACCAGACCGGAGGCCATCCGGCTGAAGAAAGGCCGCAGCAGCACAGCTGGACGCAAGGCCAGCCCTCCCACGAAGCCAATTGAAATGGTACAGATGTGGAGGGATGGGCCACATGGCATCGGCAGGCACGACCCCAGCTCCGAAACCCAAGCCAGAGCCACCACCCAGGGTGCGACTGGAACGAGGCCCCAGGCGTGCCGCCGACATGTCCCAAAATGCCCTCAAGGCTGTAGAGGTCCCTCCCCACCCAGCCAAAGGGGGGGGAAACTCCAGCCAATGACGACCAATTGCCGGATCCCTATGACAGTGAGGACGAAGGTGAAAACGACCCGATGGTGAGTGAACCGATCCACCCTTTCGTCCTCCCAATATGCCTCACAGCCCCAAAAACAGGGACCCAGGGTACTTTTCAAGCCCTAATAGACTCAGGCTGCACTAGATGCTTGATTAACCTAACCACGGTCCTGAAACTGGGGATTAGAGTGAAGAGACTGGCCCACCTGATCAGATTCAAACAGGTCGATGGGTCCCTATTGGGGAGAGCCATCGAAATCATCCCCAGGGCAAAACTACCCAAACCCAAACTGTATGCCATGATGCCCTGGGAAATGCAAGAAATGTGCAAATACATAACACAAAAACCCAGCAAGGGGATTCATCGAGCCAGCCAAGCCACGGGTTGCAGCCCCATTTAAAGAAAAAAAAGATGGAACGATGAGATTATGCGTGGATTTTAGAGGTATAAATTGCGTGTGTGTACACAACCTATACCCCCTCCCTCTCATGAAGGATATGCTGTCCCACCTAGCCAAGGGAAAAGTCTTTACTAAATTAGACCTCAGAAAAGCATACTACCGAGTCCGCATCAGGGAGGGAGATGAATGGAAAACAGCATTCAACTGCCCCCTAGGGCGCTTCCAATTCAAAGTAGTGGACTGCAAGGGGGTCCGGCGGTGTTCATGCAGTTAATAAATGAGGTGCTGCATGAGCACCTCTATAAGGGGGTCCTTGTCTACCTGAACAACATCCTCATCTACACTGAGACCATGGAGGACCACATACCCCTAGTCCACCAGGTACTAGAAAAACGTCTGGCGGCAAACCTGTACATCAAGCTGTCAAAATGCAAATTTCACTGCACACGGCTAGACTACCTGGGCTACCAAGTGTCAAATGAGGGCATAGAGCTGGACCCAGCCAAAGTACAAGCCGTCCTAGGCTGGGAGCCCCCTCGCACCCGCAGACAGCTACAAAGCTTCCTAGGATTCACAAACTTTTACAGGCAATTCATCCCCTCCTTCGCGAAGATTGCCAAACCCATGACAGACCTCCTAAAGACAGGGGGCCCAGGGACGAAGCCCCGCCCGGGACAACCCCTACAGTTGGACCTAACCTACCAAAAGGCATTTGAAACACTAAAAGAACTTTTTGCAAAGGAACCGGTGCTGAAACATCCTGACCCCGAACAACCCTTCATCATCTGCTCTGGCATCAATCAGAGGCCCCTCCTCTTCCATGGAGTCACTGAACTCCTGCTGAGGAGGTGCAGAAGGCCCTGATTGCGCATCGTCCTCTGGCCCTGCTTCCTCTTCGGTCTCGGACTCCGGTCCCGGCGCTACAGACCGCTCTTGCCACCCTATGGACTGTTTCTGTTCGTCCGGATCCATGAGCAGCTGCACAGGACGGGGGCAAGCCACAACAACGTCAAGGAAATAGGGTCAGAGCCAAGGCACGAATTAAGTGAGGTCAGAGTTGGCTTCACTTGGTTCGTGCCAACATGAAACTCCTAATAAATAACTGGATTTCTTTTGAAGCTTGGCTTGAGGCTCATGATTTAATTAGGGCATAGGTCGGAACCCTAACACCACCCTTGTGTACCTCATATATATGTTTTAACATATAATGCAAATAGTGGCTATGTTGTAGTTTGCTTCTCTTGTTCTCCATAGACAACCATGAGCAAAGATAACAAATACTGTTATGATAATGATTATGCCAATTATAACGATTGAGTCATGATAATCTCCATAGACTGAGGATATTACCAAACTAGATACCTTATACTGTATTGGTTGATTTTTCTGAAAAATCAACCACTTTTCCTAGGATGGAATATAATTACATTATTATTTTCTTAGAGTCTTCCTTAAGAATTAAGGATATAAAAGAATGTAGCTGGGGCATCATTGGTTTTGCTGAACAAGCCATAATGGTCTGGTTTGCAAAAGGTGCTAAACCATAATGGATTGGTGCATCCATTATGCTAAACCTGAATGCAAACTAATTATGCTGTAACTTATAGGGAGTAGTGTAACTCACTGAGAATGTAGGGTTAGGGTTGGGCTGATAGAAACCTGGCCCCTTGTAGTGCTCCAAACCTTTTTTTCTGTTTGCAGAACCTCCTCCAAGGCTGAAATTGGTAATGGATTTTACCACCATTTGGAGTAAGAAAACACCTGAAAACTTACGTTTAGCTTACTTTGATTTTTTTTTGGGGGGGGGACAAAGATTCTTCATCAAAAGTGAACTCTCACACTCTTGCCCTCACTCTGAGATGTGTGATGCAGCACTCTTGCCTTTGCCTCCTTATGTGACTTCTGGGTACAAAAAACTACTCACTTCTGCTCAGTGAGACGGTATGTCTAGACCTTGTGGCAGAGGGAAAGAAAGCCTAGCTTAAGGCAAGTGTATATATATTTTTTCGATGTCATTTCTAGACCCATGCATTTCAAGCTTTTGAAAAAAATATGTTTTTTTCTGAAGGGGCACTAGAACAAGTCCATTTAATGTACAGTATAGAATTAAAGAATTGAGTTCTGTTTAAGTGTGTGTGCAAGTACAAATGCAATCGCCTCCTCCTTCTCTTCCATCAATGAATTATTTCATCAATGTTGAAGCCATTTCCCCCTCTTCTCTGCACTGCTGCGTAGGTCTCCTCACTATTCCTTTTGGTGGGACCAGCTAGTGGCTCCCAGCTGGGTTTCAGAATGAAAAAAAAAAATGAGAATGGATTTTCAAGGGCTCTTAGAATCAACTACCCCCCCCCCCCACCAACAATCTCTTCAGGGCACTGCTGTGCTTATTTTCCTATCAATTCATTTTAACGCTTGTTGCTGCATTTACTCTATATTTAGCACATTTTAAGAAAGGCCAAATAGATTGTGCGGATACAATAATACTCGGCAGGGGCTTCAGTGCTGTTCTGTAACAATTATGTGGCTTAAATCTAACTTTTCCTTATTACCTCCTCTTAATATTCCTCCACCCCTTTCTTCCCCCTTTTTATTATCTCCCTCTCGCAGTGGGTGTTACATATACTGAATCCAGGAAAAAAAAAACCTTCCACCACAGAACACTTTTAGATACATTCGGATGATAGAAATTAGTGCTAAATACTAAGGTATGAACACTCAGTTTAATTGTTTTATAATTGAAATGTAGTGTTACTGCTATCCTAGGAAGAGTCAGAACAATGCTTAAGTTGCCTAATGCTTTAACTATAAAAGATACCCGTGGCCTCTTTTTAAAGCTTTTTGACAATAGAAGCCTTTAAAATTCTGTTCAAATAAGGCTTTTACCCCGCTTCTTTCTCTTAGATTCCAGCATTTTGGCATGAGAAAAACTGAAAAACTCTATTTTTATTCAGCATAATGATAGAATGAGAAGATATTACAAAATTAAAACATTAGAACTAGCTGTGGGCCTAATGTTAGGGCAGCTATATAAATTGATAAAATTAAAATAGGGGATTTCTTGTTAATTTTTGTCCATATGGGTTGACCTTGTTCTTTCATGGGGTTATGTTCCATGTCAGAGGTGGGGAACTATGGTCCCTTTATGACTTGTGGACTTCAACTCCCAGAATTCCTGAGCCAGCCATGCTGGTTCAGGAATTCTGGGAGTTGAAGTCCACAGCTCTTAAAGGGGCCATAGTTGCCCACCGCTGCTCCATGTGGATAACTGTGGATAATGGAACTGCAAGTAATGAGAAATTGAGTATGTAGAAATTGAGATGATTAGTTTGGATGATTAGTTTTTTGTAACCTGGATTTAAAAAAAAGGTTCCCCTTGTCCAATCGTGTCCAACTCTAGGGGGCAGTGCTTATATCCGTTTCCTAGCCAAGGGAGCCAGCATTGTCTGAAGATGGCTCTGTGGTCATGTGACCAGCATGATTACATGCTGAGATGCACAGAACACAGTTACCTTCCCACCAAAGTGGTAGCTATTTATCTACTTGCATTTGCATGTTTTCAAACTGCTAGGTGAGCAGGAGCTGAGGCAAGAACAGAAGCTCACCCTGTCACATGGTACTTGGAAAGAATAGAATAGAATAGAATAGAATAGAATAGAATAGAATAGAATAGAATAGAATAGAATAGAATAGAATAGAATAGAATAGAATTCTTTGTTGGCCAAGTGTGATTGGAGACACAAGGAATTTATCTTTGGTGCACATGTTCTCAGTGTACATAAAAGGGGGAAAAAAAGAAAGAAAAAAATACATTCATCAAGAATCATGAGATACAACACTTAGTGATAGTCATAGGTTACTAATAAGCAATCAAATCATACTAGGAAACAAACAGAATATAAATAATAAAAAATACAAGCAACATGGTTACAGTCATAAGTGGGAGGAGATAGGTAATAGGAAGGATGAGAATAATAATAATAATACAGTCTTAGTAAATATTTTGACAGTGTTGTGGGAATTAGTTGTTTAGCAGAGTGATGGCAATCAGGAAAAAACTGTCCTTGTGTCTAGTAGTTGTTCTGGTGTGCAGTGCCCTATAGCATTGTTTTGAGGGTAGAAGTTGAAACAATTTATGTCCAGGATGTGAGGGGTCTGTAGATATTTTCACAGCCCTTTTTTTGACTCGTGCAGTATACAGGTCCTCAATGGAAGGCAGGTTGGTAGCAATTGTTTTTTCTGCAGTTCTAATTATCCGTTGAAGATTGTGTCTGTCTTGTTTGGTTGCAGAGCCAAACCAGACAGTTATAGAGGTGCAGATGACAGACTCAATAATTCCTCTGTAGAACTGAATCAGCAACTCTTTGGGCAGTTTGAGCTTTCTGAGTTGGCGCAGAAAAAACTAAAATGCAATCATAAATCATGAGATACAAACAACAAGTGATAAGAAGTACAAATGATAGACTCAATAATTCCTCTGTAGAACTGTATCAGCAACTCTTTGGGCAGTTTGAGCTTTCTGAGTTGGCGCAGAAAAAACATTCTTTGTTGTGCTTTTTTGATGACGTTTTTGATGTTATGTGTTCATTTTAAGTCTTGAGATATGATAGAACCTAGAAACTTGAAGGTCTCTACTGTTGATACTGTCTTGTCTAGTATTGTAAGAGGTGGTAATATACAGAGGTGGGTTCCTCCCGGTTCGGACCGGTTCGCCTGAACCGGTAGCAACCTGCTGGTGATGTCACGATGACATCACCGATCCGGTTCGGTCGGTGCCAATCCGTGGGTGCCGCCATCTTTTTTAAAAAAAAATTTAAAAAAAATTTGATTGTTTTTATTTTTTTTTCTTCTGCGCATGCGCCGAAGCTGAGTTTCCAGCACTGCGCATGCATCACCATCTTGTTTTTGGCGGGTTTTTTTGAATTTTTTAATTTTTTTTTGCACTGCGCATGTGCGCACGCATCCACGAGGCGTGGCCACGCAGCGCGGGAGGAAGCGAACCGGCAGCGAGGTAAGTTAGAACCCACCCCTGGTAGTATAGGAGGGTTTCTCCTAAAGTCTACCACCATTTCTACGGTTTTGAGTGTGTTTAGTTCAAGATTGTTCCGGTTGCACCACAAGGCTAGTTGTTCAACCTCCCGTCTGTATGCAGATTCGTCGTATGATACCCCAAATACAGAAGAAGACGTGTTGAAAGAAAATCAGCCTCACTTCTGCAAAACTAAACCTTGCTTCCCCAATCTTCTATTGTTTCCTGAAAGTGTCAATAAGCATTGGATGCAAGTGACCCTGTCAGCACTCTATGCTTGCTTTTCAAAAGGCCTTTGACTCCCTCAAAAGCTGAGTAAATTTAGCAGTCATAGAATAAACGTTTTCTTTTTATGGATTGCTGATTTTTGTATATACTTGCATATAAAGTCCATTTGTGAATAAACCAGCCCTGGCGTTTTTAATTAAAATACCATGAAAAATGTGTCACATACAAATAAGCCAATCAATATGGTATTTTGGTTAAAAATTCAAAGATTGGCTTACCCACGTATATATAGGAAATACTCTAAAAGTATTACTGTATATACTCATGGATAAGCTCATCTGCAGATAAGCTGAGTCCCTGATTTTGGGGATGCATTTTGGCACCTAAAATTCTCAGTTTATCCATGAGTATGTACACTAAAAATGTAAAATAACAGGAGATGTTCCTTAGCATTCATATTTAATTTTTGTTTGGCTCTTCAAAAATAAGTCTAGGCACATCTTCTGCTTCTTCTGGTTTCTCATCCTCTTGGTAGCCCAAGGTTGTCCTGTCAAGAAGCACCAACCATGAGTACTAGCACTACCTTTATTGTCAAGTTACAGTAACAAAATATTGCCAGTCTGAAAGCACCTCTCCCCTCTCTTATGGTTATCTCCCAGAAAATTAGGGAGGGTCCCTTCTGAGGTGCTTCCCACACCCCTTTTTCTTCTGTGGGCTAAGATATCTTTTGCATGATGGTTATGCAGCCTATGACGCTTCATCTTATCCCCCAAGGCCATTCTCACAGACCATACACTTCTCCACACATGTATTCTTGGTTTAAAGTTGGATGAGTTGTAGAAAACAATATAATAAATAATCAAGAGGCTGGGTAAGTCTCATGAAAGAGTGACATCTCTTATTGCTTTTTAACACAGCAAGATTAAAAAGGCACAGCGAGTCAGGCATTTATAGCAGTAGGTAGAACTGTTCATGGCAGCCATAGAGAAGATGCTTTTATTTCAAATCTACTGTATGTTGGAATTTTGAACAACGAGAAGGAACATTTCATCATGGTCAATGGATGTTCAAAAAAGCTGGAAGATTTTGGGTTCAAGTGCATATACTGATTCAGAGGATTTTAAAGATTAATATACAGCTGAAAGCAGAACTTTTTCTCTTGGGGCTGCTGGATGAACAGTTTTTAAAAAGACATGGAACTTTGTTTTTATATATGATACTGCAACAAGATTATTGTATGCACAAAGATAGAATGATTTGACAATACTTACAATAGAGAAATAGTTGGTAAAGAAGATAGAATTCACTGGGGTGACCAAGTTGCCCTGTTTGATTAGAGAAAAGATAATGTCTACATTGATTGCTGATTGGAAACCCTTTATGGACTCTTTGTGCAAAGCAGAAAAAATGAACTTATGATCTATGGTTCTGATGATTAGCTAGATAGATTATAGAAAGAAGAAAGTCTCAATGTAATTTAAAAAATAGAGATGTAGGAGAGACCAGGTTGAGCCCAAGGGAGGGATGAAATCAGGGGTGGGCTGCTGGGGGGTTTGCAGGGGTTTGGGAGAACCTCTAGCTAAGATTCTGTGCAGTTTGGAGAACCCCCAAATCCCACTCCTGGCTGGCCCTGCCCACCCCACCCCTCTCCTCCCCTCCCAGGAGTCCCCACGTGGCCCGTTTTGGATGCAGGTAAGTGCAGGGCACGCGCGGAGGCTAGGGGAGGGTGAAAAACAGGCCTACCGGAAGTTTTGGAAGGCTGGAAACAGGCCCATTTCCGGCCTCCAGAGGGTCTCCGGAGCCTGGGGAGGCCGTTTTCACCCTCCCGGAGGCTCGAGGAAAGCCTCTGGAGCCCAGGGAGGGCAAAAACACCCCCCCCTCCACCATGGTGCAGGAGGCCGACTAGGCCATGCCCACCATGGCCACGCCCACCCAGCAACCGGGCAGAGAACCCCTTGCTAAAAATTTTGAAGCCCACCCCTGGGTGAAATGCGTCATCAGTCATGAGTCCCTGCACGCCCACAAAGATCTAAGTCCAGTCCACCTTGAATGCCTTCTTAATCAGATTAATGTCAAAGGGTGGGGAAATCAGGAGATTCAGGGGGTTAAAATGAGTATAAAGATTTATTGCAAGCTTAAACTGTCTACAAGAATCTGACCAAGTAACGGTCAAGGGAAATTAGCGGGAGATAAGAGAGGCATTCAAGGTGGCCTGGACTTAGATTTCTTGTGGGTGCACTGGACTCATGACTGATGATGCGTTTGACCCCTCCCTCAGGCTCAGCCTGGTCAATTGCTACAGGAGGTAATCTACAGTATAATTGTCCTTGTACCTGCTACACAGAAGATCAGAAGCCATTTCTTTATATCATTTTTCTTTCTTTTCTATTTTTCTTCTTCCTTTTTTCTTTTCTTTTGTCTTTTTGTACTTTAGCTTTCTCTTTTATTTCTACCATTTTCTTTTTTCTTTCTTACACCATTTCACTTTGTATCTTGTTTTTAAAACTTTCAATAAGACTAT
>QLTV01000974.1:1276170-1313670 GCA_003457575.1 Thermophis baileyi | reverse complement strand
CCTTCCTTCCTTCCTTCCTTCCTTCCTTTTAGTGGACAGTGTCTTGCAATTAGTGTTGATTCCTGGTATTTGCCTGGGCTACACCTTGCAGCTTTCTTGCCAAGATTTTGGAAGTGGTTTGCTCTTGCCTGTTTCTGAGCACTGAGAGAGAGAGAGAGAGAGATACTGGTCCAAGGTCACTCAGCTGACTTCCTGCCTAAGACTCACAGCCTCCTGGTTTCTAGCCTGGTGCCTTAACCACTGCAACCAGTCTGTTTCTGTACACAGGAAGAAAGTTTATATTGCAGGTGCAGAAAGGTTCCTATTGTCGTCATGCTTCTTTTGGAAACAACATTTCACATTTACAGTGGCTCCTATGTAAATTAGTTTAGCACTCAAACTTAAATTAAACTGAATTAAGGTTGTTGCAGTGAAACATTTAGATGCACGATCTAGTCTTCTATGGGAATTATGTCTCTATCTGGGGAAAATTGGGTCAAGTGGCAAAATAGCTGTTAGAGTCATAAATCAGGTCCTTTGTTCCGAATGGTAGAGCCAACTGCTTCCCTTCTATACAAGCCGCAGGGCTGATCTATGGGGAGTGCAAAATATGATCAGCAAATCAATTGGACCAAAGTAGGAAGTGGAAGCTATAACAAAGCAAAGCAAATTGATCTGATATTGTTTTCGGATCAAGCCCACCAGACCAAAACCTGAAATTGGATCAGCAAATCAAAATGACTAATTCAATTTTGTTCCTGAGCTGGAACAAATATCATACCAATTTGATTTGCCAATTATATTTTCTGCTGTGTGTCCACTTGATGGCTTATCTGGAATCAGTGCAGTTGGCAGACCCGGTTAGTTCAGAAGAATTCTGTTCCCCCGAATGGCTTCTGTTAACTCTCATTTATTAATAGTCTAGGGAAAAGCATCCCAGAATTTTTTCCTAGGATCTCTATAATTTTTCCTAGGATCTCTATAATGCATTGGCTACCTCTTAAATACAGGTAGTCCTCAACCTACAACCTCAACTGAGCCCAAAATTTATGTTGCTAAGTGAGAATTACATGAGTTTTGTCCCATTTTACTACTTTTCTTTCGTTAAATGAATCACTGCAGTTCAGTAGTGGGTTCTAAAACCTGTTGCTATCGGTTCATGCGTGCACTCGCGTGCGCCGCTTCTGCGCATGCACAGAAGCATCCCGGGCAGGTGGGCGGAGCATCCCGGGTGGGTGGGAGGAGCCTCCCGCTGCCGCCACCGGTTCACAGAACCGGGCTGAACCGGGAGCAACCCACCGCTGCTGCAGTTGTTAAATTAGTAACACGGTTGTTAAGTGAATCTGGTTTCCCCATTGACTTGGCTTGTGAGGAGGTTGCAAAAGATGATCACATGTCCCCGGGACAGTGCAACCATCATAAATGTGTGTCAGTTGTCAAGCATCCGAATGTAAACCATGTTACCATGGGGATGCTACAACAGTCAGAAGTGTGAAAAATGATCATAAATCACTTTTTTCAGTGCCATTGTAACTTCGAATGGTCACTAAGCGAACTGTTGTAAGTCGAGGACTACCTGTATTGCTTTATTTTTGCCTTATAGAAAATGTAAATACCATTTTTTTTTTAGCTTTCACCGTAATGAAAACATTTTGCATCTCCCAACATCTATGAAGAATGCACTCTTAAAGCAACTCTACCCCTTTTCTGAATAGTGGCTTTTTCAATAGGCTTTCCCCAATTGTGTACCAGCGGAATAAAATAATTAGGATGCTGCAAAAATTTGCCTTTCAAACTCCCTTTTGTTTGCGAATACATTTTCTGTCTCCTGCGAGCTCCAGATGATTACCGAGTAACAATGAAGCTGTAATATAGAGAATCCCAAGGCCTCAGCCAAAGGGGAGCACTGCTTGTATAATATAGAAAGATTGCAATGTGTACGCTACAATTTTTAACACATTGACCCAATTTCCCATTCCATTTCTAGCTTTAATTCTCCTGTCACTTACACCCACTAAACAATGGGATCATTCCTCCAAAATCAATCTACTTTCCCCCTAATTTGCATGGCTGGAACCAACATCTGGGATTTAATTATCTGCAGCTGTTGCTCAAGCACAAGTGAAGTGCTGGCAATCATTTCCCTTGACTACAAAAGGGTGACACTCTCTCTCTCTCTCTCTCTCTCTCTCTCTCTGTGTGTGTGTGTGTGTGTATGTGTGTGTGTTGGGGGAAGGTTGGGGTTCTACCATTCATAATTTTACTTCCTGAGAATAGTTGATAAGAAAGGGAGGACGCAAGAGGCAATTTTATGCATGGAAATAGCAGGGGCATCATGAGGCTGCCCTCCATGCCTTCTATAAAAGGAAGAATTTTAGAGAGCACAGCACTGGGGAGAGAAGCCTTGTATCTTCTTTGTGAGTTTCTTATGAGTAGCACTATATGCATCTATTTGCTATGCTGTTCTTTTCACAGCCATCACAACCTTAGCCTCTCTTTAACAATGGTATATAATTTGCCAGACTCATGGCATTTTACAGCAATAGAAAAATCTCATAAAATGGCCAAAGTAAGAATGAATAACCCAAAACAATGTTAACTAAATTTGTAAGACATCCAAATGACTGTAGTTCCCAAGAAATTAAAAAAAAATATGGGTGGGGGCATAATTCTTTGAAGGGCCTGCAGGAACGGTTTGGAAAGGGGCAAGCCTAACCTCTAGGGAGGAGTTTTCCCACAGCTTGGCACCATGATTAAAAATCAAGACTTTCTAGGCCCTCTTCACTTCGTGAAATTGGAGATCCACCATCAAATTCTCCTAGATCAGTGGTTCTCAACCTTCCTAATGCCGCGACCCACTTCCCGCCACCACGACCCCCTCCCCACCGCCAATGAGGTGACAAAGGGGGTGTGGCGGGCTACCGCGCGCTTAGGCAACCCCTGTGAAAGGATCGTTCGACCCCCAAAGGGGTCGCGACCCACAGGTTGAGAACCGCTGTCCTAGATGAATGGACTTAGGGTAGGGTAGGTGGCCCTGCCAAGCCATGTAGTGCTTCATAAGTCAGAAGTAGCATTTTGTGTTATATCTGGAAACTTGATAATCAATACAGGCTGAGCCGGTGAGAATTGAACCCCCTGCAGTGAGCTAGCTGAATTAGCCTGCAATACTGCATTCTAACCACTGCGTCACCAGGGCTCAGTGGTGCATGCAGATAAACGGTTGCTGGGGGAGGGAGGGAGGTGGGGAGGGGCACAGGGATGCTGATTGGGAAGGATGTGCAGAGGTGTGCAAGAGGTGCCATGCAGGTCAGGGAGTGTGCATGGGGGACAGCATGGGTTAGAAAGATTGTGTGGGAGCGCACAAGAGGTGCCACTTGGGTCAGGGAAGGTGCATGTGTGGGGCAGAGGTGGGTTCCTCCCAGTTTGGACCGGTTCGCCCGAACTAGTAGCAACCCGCTGTTGATGTCACGGAGACGGTTCGGTCGGTGCCGGTCCGTGGATGCCACCATATTTTTTTTGGAATATTTTTTTTTGGGGGGAATATTTTTTTTGGAATATTATTTTCTTCTGCGCATGCGCAGAAGCCGAGTTGCTGGCACTGCACATGCACCGCCATCTTGTTTTTGGCTTTTTTTGGGGAAATTTTTTGGAATTTTTGTCCATGAGGCGCGGCCATGCAGTGCGGGAGGAAGCGAACCGGCGGCGAGGTAAGTTAGAACCCACCCCTGGTGTGGGGCAGTATGAGTTGGGGAGGGTACATGGGAGTTTCTTCTTCCCTATTCCTCCCTCCCTTTCTTCCTTTCTTTCTTCCTTTCCTCCCTTCCCTTCACAGCAGGCAATTAAGTGGCTGCTGCTGGGTGGCGGAGGAAGAGAAGAATTGTGTGAGTGGCCTGGAAACTATTATGGAAGATTGAAAATGAGGATCGTGTGACTGGAACAGCCCAGCAGTGCTGAAGCAGCCACCTCTTTTCCAAATTTCATTCCCTTGGGTGCAATGGGTCCCGGCATTCTGTAAGTTAGTCCATTTGAGCTACAGTAATGTTTGTTGACAAGGTTTGCCTTGTAATGCACCATTTCACCCTATTAAAAGTTACAGATAGTAGTAGTAGTTTTAGTAGTATATAGAAATTGCAAATTCAAACTGAATAGTGATAAAAGGTGGTTGTAGCCAGATCTTTTTGCTGCAGATAAGGCTCCAATTTGTACATCAGCCACAGCTAGGGAAAAACATTTCCTGGACACAGCCTCTTGTCCTTTTGAGAGACAAATTCTGGAGCTGTTGCTGAACAAATGACAACTCTAGCTTGCTTGAGTTTCACTTAGCTTGTCTCTTCCACTTTAGCTTGCCTTGTCCCCTACAGACTCGAACAACCTTCAGACTTCAGAACAAGACATCTGTGGCATCTCAAGCTGAGCCTGGGGTAGCAACGTAAAGCTAAATATCATCAGCATACTGAAGGTATCACATTCAAATCACCAATTATCTCTCTCAGTGGCTTCTTATAGATATTGCATAATAAGGGGGAGTGGACTGGTTTCTACAGCACTCTTCTCCCACTACTGCTGTTAATCCCCAGTTAATCCATGTGTTACCATGGTTGTTAGTGCTGAAAACTGTTAGGAAGTCTTATAAAATCAAGAGGGATGCACAACTCCCATCAAGGCTCCACAAGGGTCACCCACTAGAGCAGGGGTGCCAAACTGGTGGTCCGCGGGCCAGATGCGTCACACGCTGGCCACGCCCACCCATTTTAGCAAAGGGGAAAAAAGTCACGACACGTCAAATGACTACAATGTGACGATGTGAGTTTGACACCCCTGCACTAGAGCAATCAATGCCATCTTCGTTTCATGCGGTGATGAATCCTGAGGGAAAGGGTTAAATCTAGATAAATCGGCTTTGTCTAGAGTGCTCTGCACCTCAATCCCTCAACATAGTTTCAACATGTCCCAAAGGTTCTTTTTCAAGAGGCAACTGGACTTTCTGGTTTTTTCTTTGAACATTTTGCTTCTCATCCAAGAAGCTTCTTCACCTCTTGTCGAGTCGAGTCTTTGACACAGCTCTTCTTCAGAGCTGAAGAAGTTTCTCAGATGAGAAGCGAAACATCTTCAAAGAAAAACCAGAAAGTCCAGTTGCCTCTTGAAAAAGAACCTTTGGGACAACCATGACCTGGATGACTGAGAATCTCCATAGACATACTTTCAACATCTTTCCCCCACAACTTAGAAGGTTGGAAATTGATCCCACTGGATTCAGGGGGCGGCCCTCTTAAAGAGGATGCACCATGGCCTCTTTCAAGTCAAGAACATCACACCTACATAGAAAGAGGTGTGATAATTTCCCTGGATCTACCTCGTCAAAACTCCTGTGCAGGAGCTAAGAGGGGGGATGAATCAAGCTTGCAAGCGATAGAAGTCATTCCACAGAGCATCCTGTCTACTTCAAAATCTATAAGCTAAACAGAGCCCAAGATAACGGAATAGATAATGCCCCAGGAACAGACAATGCTCTGGCAAATCTGAGCAACTTTGTGTGGAAAAATGCTGTGCAAAGCAGTTACAGAGGCCATTTGGGAGATCTTCATAACCATCCCTCCCTAAAGGGAAATTTTGTGTTCCAAGCAAGACTACTTCCAACAGCCCATTTATACAAGAAGGATAGAGAAGTATCAACACTTTGCTTCTCTGAATGTCATGGGGAGATCAGGTTCACTTTCTCCATATGTGCTCTAAGTGTCATTTCTGATGCTTCATTTTTCTGGAGCTTCTCAATAAGGCAAGCCATGTCCTGAGTTCAGTGTGCAGAAAGAGGATTCTCAGGGCAATTTCATCAAAAGCCTGGATCACCTCCTGTTACCACAGGCTAATCAAGCAATCAGTGGATCAGCTGCCTGCCAGTTCATTGGGAAACTTCAGAGGCCCTCTAAATCCATCAGGCAGAGTTTTAACAGAGGTCCCAGGTGGCTGTTAATTTCAATTAGACCAGTAAGTGATTTGACCACGGCATTGGTGTAGATGTAATATGCTGCATATACAGCACAACACTCCCAAAACAAATATAAGATCTGCCAGCATGTGCTAAGCCAGAGATTCATCATCATCATCATTTTAGCCATTGTCTATTCACTGCAGGATGAAGGCCTCTTCCGCATGTTTCCAACCCATATGGTCTAGAGCTTTCCTTTGCCAATTGGGCCAGCAATACTTGCTGATGTCATCGATCCATCTCATTTTAGGTCTCTTTTGTGGACGCTTTTTATCAAGTGGAATCCATTCCATGACTGCCTTGGTCTACCTGCCATCAGTCCTTCTTGCTATGTGACCAGCCCATTTCCATTTCAATTCTTTTATTCTCCTGATGATATTATATACTTTTGTTTGTTCTCTAATCCATGTGCAAGCCTTTCTATCTTGTCTTGTAATGCCAAGCATGTATCTTTCCATGGCTCTTTGTGCCACCCATAGCTTTTGTATCGACTGTTTGGTTAGTCTCCATTTTTCACTGGCATATGATAGAGCAGGTAGCACACACTGATCGAAAATTTTTGTCTTCAGGCATAGGGGGAGGTTGTTCTTGAAAATTATGCTTAGCTTGCCAAATGCCTGCCAACCATATTTAACACACCAATTAATTTCCTTTATTGTATCACCTTCCATTGAGATCCGTTGGCCAAGGTATATGTAGTGGTCTACTACAGTGGTGAAATCCAATTTTTTTTACTACCGGTTCTGTGGGCGTGGCTTTGTGGGCGTGGTGTGGCTTTGTGGGCATGGCTTTGTGGGCATGGCAGGGGCCTACTCCAGTGGAAGGATACTGCAAAATCTCTATTCCCACCCCACTGCAGGGGAAGGATACTGCAAAATCCCCATTCCCACCCCACTCCAGGGGAAGGATACTGCAAAATCCCCATTCCCACCCCACTCATGGGGGAAGGATATTGCAAAATCTCCATTCCCACTCCACTCTGGGGCCAGGCATAGGTGGTATTTGCCAGTTCTCCAAACTACTCAAAATTTCCGCTACCGGTCTCTGAACTACTCAAAATTTCTGCTACTGGTTCTCAAGAACCTGTCAGAACCTGCTGGATTTCACCCCTAGTCTACTACCTCTAAAGCCAGAGATTACTTATGACAAAGTCATGGTTGCCATGTAGGTCATGAACTCCCTGACTTTTCTGGCTCTAACGCATCAGGAGTATGGTTAATAAAGTTAGACAATTAAAAAACAACAACAATATCCTGGAAACCAGAGCAAAGACCCAAATGGGTCACAAATCAACCATCACACTGGAAGAATATTCAGCTTGTTTCTAAAGTGCAAAATAATATGCAGGCACTAGTTCCCCACCACCTCATGAGCGGGACAGAGGTGGGTTCCTCCTGGTTCGGACCGGTTTGCAAGAACCGGTAGCAACCCACTGGTGATGTCACAATGACGTCACGGAGCCGGTTCGGTCGGTGCCGGTCCGTGGATGCCGCCATCTTTTTTTTTAATTTTTTTTGAATTTTTTTTGGATTTTTTTTGGATTTTTTTCTTTATTTTTTCCTGGTTTTTTTTTTCTTCTGCGCATGCGCAGAAGCTGAGTTTCCGGCACTGCGCACGCGTCATCTTGTTTTCAGCTTTTTTTGGGGGGGGGATTTTTTTTTGCACTGCGCATGCGCACGCGTGCAAAGCGCGCGCAGGCTCACAAGGCATGGCCACGTGGCGCAGGAGGAAGTGAACCGGCAGCAAGGTAAGTTAGAACCCACCTCTGGAGCGGGATCATTAATCAGAAATAAGATCAGTGGACAGGAAGAGGCCACATAGGAGCAAAATAGTCTGAGGCTCCACCAAGTCCGATAAGTTAGATTTCAGCTTGGTTCTCTCCTGGGGATTGGGCTACAACTCTCAGAATATAGTCCCAATACACCAGGCAGGTACCAGGGAAAAGAGGCATAAATCATCTCTGAAGAATATACTTGTACTGGATACAGGAGTAAAAAAATTCAAAGTGCATTAAAAAAACCCAAATTGGCTTAGAACCCTTTTGGTAGCTTTGAAAGGAACCGATCACTAATCTAACACAATAAGGACATTAGATTCAGCAACATCTGGAAGTTCTTGGGGAAGAATAGTCTTTGGACTTTAATCCTAATCCTAGCTGGAGACCACCAAGGTTGGGGAGCTTTTAAAGGAAATTAAGAACAAGGTTATGGGAAGGAAAGACAAAGGTGCTAAATGAAAGAACAGAGTCCTGGGGAGAGAAATACAAGAAAGGAGGAACTATGCAACAAAAAAATAGAGAGTAGAGCTTCTGACAGTGTTACCGGCCATCCCCATGGCCATCTTACCCAGAATGTCTATCATGATAAATGAGAAAGCAATATCAGACAAATGAGCTTCAGCAGAAGTATATCAAGAAAAACACCACAAAAAAGGGAAGCATAAGTTCAAAGTCAATAGAAGTTATCCATAAGGCCTATTCAGAACTGATGTAGCATCTCAAGGTAAAATATTGGAATCTGTAAAATAATGTCAGTATTATTGCCTTGCTAAATGTGCTGTGGAAAATAACTCTGAACTGGCAGAGGATTAGCTGAACTAATTGCTTTGATTCAAAGATAACATGCAACACTCCCATCATAACAGATGTCATCACCTTACAACTAAAATTCCCAGCAGAAGGCTAAGAGGCACCATCTGTGAGAGGAAATTTCATTTTCCAAAATTATGGGCGTGAAAGGACTAGAGCATCAGTTAGCCTGTTGGCTTCATCTTTTTTTAATGTCCAGACTGCTGCATAAAGGGAAGCAGTTTGTGAATTTAAACTATTTGGGGGACTCTCTTGTTACTCTTTCAGCTATCAGTTCTAAAATATGTGTTTTAGGGACTCTTAGACTACTATAGCAGTATCATGGCATGGCTGGTCCAGCAGCAAACATGAGCAATTCCTTCATGCTTGGCATAACAGAATAATAGACTTGGAAGGGACCTTGGAGATCTTCTAGTCCAACCCCCTGCTTAAGCAGGAAACCCTATGCCATTTCCTGACTAATTGTTGTCCAATCTCTTCCTAAAAAGTTCCAGTGTTGAAGCATTTGCAACTTCTGGAGGCAAGTCATTCCACTGAGTGTCAGGCAATTTCTCCTTAGTTCTAGGTTGGTTCTCTTGATTAGTTTCCCTCCATTTCTTCTTTTCCTGCCTTCAGGTGTTTTGGAGAATAACTTGACTCCCTCTTCTTTGTGGCACCCTTAGATATTGGAACACTGCTATCATGTCACCCCTAGTCTTTCTTTTCATACCCAGTTCCTGCAACCATTCTTTATATATTTTAGCTTCCATCTCCCTAATCATATTTATTGCTTTTCTCTGCTCTCTTTCTAGAATCTCAACATCTTTTTATATTGTTGCAACCAAAACTGGATGTGATATTCCAAGGGTGGTCCAACCAAGGGATTATAAAGTGGCATTTAGGCTTAGCCTAATACAGGTCAGAAATAGCAGTAGATGAAGGTGCAACTGTGGCTTTGGCAGGAGATGAACTTCTTGCTGATCAAAGGAGGGCGCCACTAGGGGCTTGCTACGGTGAGCCATTCAGTTGTTTTCTTGAATGAGGAAATGCCATTTTAAAGGAGCAAATAGGGAAGAATGAAAAATGGCAAAACATCCAGCTGGATTAAAATAGTGCTCTACACTCTGTAATTTGGTTTCTCGGAACACCAGGAACTCTTCCAAAACACTGTGGAGATTATGGATTTGTTGAGAGGAGATCCTTAGGGTGAGTAGGAAACCTCTGCAATAACTTGAAACTGAAAAGCAATCAGCAATTGCCTGCCTTGGTTTTCACCAGCAATCTTCTTTTTCCAATAAGACAGAGGAATGGAGTGAAAGAGAGAAGTACCCTTTACTTCTAGATGCTCAGCTAGCCCTGGCCTGCCCTCCTACACTAGAGCAGAAGACACTCAAGGAGTTGAGATTGATTTCATGTGCATTTAAAGTATATCCAGAAGGGTTGGGAGACAGAAAGCCTAATCATCTGGAAGTGCTCAGAGTTTCTATTATCTAGTCAACTGCTTTGGATATTCTATATCTCCTGACAGCTAACTTAATATAATCTAAGACTATCAATCAATCAGAATGGAGCTAGAAGGAACATTTAACATCAGGCAAGTGACTGTCCAGTCTTTTCTTAAAAACCTCCAGTGATGAAGCACCCACAACTTCTGAAGGCAAGCTGGTTAATTGTTTTCAATTAACAATTGTTAGTAAGTTTCTCCTTAATTCCAGGTTGCTTCTCTCCTTGATTAGTTTCCATTCATTGTTTCTTGTCCTGCCCTCTGGTGCTTTGGAAAATAAGTTGACCCCCTCCTCTTTGTGGCAACCTCTCAAATATTGGAATACTGCTATTATGGCCACCCTAATCCTTCTTTTCTCTAGACTAGCCAAACCCAAATCCTGCAACTGTTCTTCGTGTGTTTTTGTCTCGAGGCCTTTAATCATTGTGTACAATAAAATGGCCCTACAGGAGGACTAATGTCCATCTGCTGGATATTCATGACCCAAAAAATAGTCAACACTTGATGTCTTATATTAAAATTATCCCTCTGTATGCAAGAGTATACACAAATAATTTTTCCATCTCTGCACAATTTAATCATCGTTTTGATCAGACCAAACTTGGATGCAGTATACTTACTAAGGCTTTATAAAGCGGTACTAATACTTCATGTGATTTTGATTCTATGCCTCTGTTTATACAACCAAGGATTATATTAACTTTTTTGGCTGCTGCCACACACTGCTGGCTCATGTTTAAGTGATCGTCCACTAGGAATCCAAGATATCTCTCACAGTTACTGTTTTTGAGCCGGGTTTCACCTAATCTGTACATTTTTTTTTTCCTGCCTAAGTGTTTGCTTTTCTCCACATTAAATTTCATGTTGTTGGATAGGGCCCATTGTTCAAGTCTGTCAAGATCTTTTTGGATCCTGAGCTTGTTTTCTGGGGTTTTGGGTATTCCTCCCAGCTTAGTGTCATCTGCAAATTTGATGAGTTCCCCTTCGATTTCCTCATCTAAGTCATTTATGAAGATATTGAAGAGTATTGGGCCTAGGAGAGAATCTTGTGGTACCCCACTGATTACTTCCCTCCATTTAGATGTAGTACCATTAAGGATGACTCTTTGAGTACAGTTTGTCAGCCAGTTACAAATCCAACTGGTGGTGATGTTGTCTATCCCACATTTTTCTAGCTTACCAAGAAGTAGGCTGTGGTCTACTTTTCGAATGCCTTCCTGAAGTCTAAGTACCCTACGTCCGCAGCATTTAACTGGTTTACTAATTTAGTCACTTTGTCTAAGAATGAAATGAGATTGGTTTGCCATGATCTGTTTTTAACAACCCACGCTGTCTTTTAGTTATAAGCTTATTTGTTTCTAAATGTTCACAGATCTGTTTTTTGATTATCTTTTCTAGTATCTTCCCAAGTATTGATGTTAGGCTGATTGGTCTGTAGTTTCCTGGGTCAGTTCCCCCCCCCTTTTTGAAGATGGGAACCACATCAGCTCTTTTCCAATCCTCAGGTAATTCCGCAGTGTTACAGGATTTTTGAAAGATATGGTACAATGGTTCTGAGATAACATCTGCCAGCACCTTCAGAACTCTGGGATGTAATCCATTAGGTCCCGGTGATTTGTATTAATCAAGATCAGATAGGTGCTCTATAATAATTTTGTTTCTTATTTGAATTTTTATTTCTAGTCTGTCTTTTACAGCTATGTTTTTGGTAGGTTGGGCTACAGTTTCTTTTTGCGTGAAGACTGATGCAAAGAATGAGTTCTGGTTTCTCTCTGCTGCCTGTTACTTCCTTGCCATCTTATTTCTTTAAGTGGATCTACTGTTTCCTTGACTTTTTCCTTGTTATGTATATGTTGAAAGATACTTTTTTTAAATCTTTGACTTTTGTTGCAAGTCTTCATTCATTCTGAGCTTTTGTTTTCCTGACTTCATCTTTGCAGATTCGGGCTATCTGCTGATACTCTGCCTTAGTTATGTGAAGAATGCATTGCAACCAGCATTGATGTCAGCAAATAAAATTTAAAAAGAGAAAGGAAAAGATTGTCTGAAGCCATGTGAGACTCTCTGCAGGATATAATCAATCTGGGTTATGAAGCTTCATTCTTAGATTTGTTTAGATTTCTTGTAGGAGCTCTCACATCAATAAAAGAGTTTCAGGAAAAAGCTTCTAGCATTCATTCAGAGAAAGAGGTAGCAATGATTTTATCTGTAGGCTTCCAGTTAAACTATTAGCACTATTACATTGAACTTACCATATTTTTCGGAGTATAAGATGCACCTTTCCCCCCCTCAAAAAGAGGGTGAAAATCTGGCTGCGTCTTATACTCCGAATGTAGCCCTGCCCAGCCTCTCAAACGGAGGTTTCAGAGGCTGAAAAAAGCCTCTGAAACGGAGCTTCAGAAAAAAAGCCTCTGAAACGGAGCTTCAGAAAAAAAAGCAAGACACAGAGCTAACAACCAACGAACCTGTTGCTAAAATTCACCTCTGAGAACAGCTGATTGGGGGTATTCCGGGAGCACGATCCACCGCCTATCAGCTTTTTTCTTAATTTCCACCCCAAAAACTAAGGTGCGTCTTATACTCCGAAAAATACGGTACCTATCATACCACAGCAACAGCATACTTTTTTAAAGAAGTATGTGCACATACTTTCCTATGGGGGCTGATATAGTATACTTTAAGAAGTTATGACCAATCTAATATTTGGCAATAGTATTTTTTCCAATGTCAATTCTCAGCAATACTCCACTGCAATTGTAAATGCAATCAGGGTGAGTTTTCCCTTTGGGCAGAACCTCCCACAGCTTTGATAACAGCTTCATATTAAAACTTTTACAAAGACCATATTGGATTGCTCATAGCCATGATGCAGCCCATCAGTGTGACAGATTCCAAATGGAACTGTTATAATTGGTGCAGGTAAAATCCCAAGCAAAACCACCAAGCAACCAAAAAGCACAACTGAGCTGCAAGTTTAATTGTTCCTGCACAATTGCTGGGTTTGCACCTTTTTAAAAAAACAACAACAAACTCAATGTGACTTTAATAAAAAATGATCCAATCCAAAAGAGACCTGCAAAAGATCATGTATATATAGCGTAAGAGATAGATGATGGGATCACAAGAAGTAATTGTTTCTGGAATGTACAGTATATTTTTTTGGCTTGATGGCAAGCATTGTGTACAATAAAATGGCCCTACAGGAGGACTAATGTCCATCTGCTGGATATTCATGACCCAAAAAATAGTCAACACTTGATGTCTTATATTAAAATTATCCCTCTGTACACAAGAGTATACACAAATAATTTTTCCATCTCTGCACAATTTAATCATCGTTTTGATCAGATTTTTCATTTTTCATAAAAACAGTCATATCTAATTAAAAAGCCAATAGCCCAGGAAATCCATATCTAGATGGCTGCACTTGGTATCATCCGATGACAAGGAAATTAACAAATAACCAAACCATTTCTATGGATAGAGCATGTATTGTCTGGATACTCTTTTCTGGGACTTTTGCAAAGGTTTTGCCATGAGATATATCATTTCTGATAGTTAACTAGTTTTGTCTCTTTGGACGCTATAAAATTGTTCTACTCGGTTGCTTCACCAAAGTGAAGAGGGAAGACTGAATCCAAAATGAATTTGTGTGCAATCCAGACTTCTTTAATGGTTGGCAAAGATAAGCAGAATTACCATGAAACCAATTAACTCCTTTGGATCAGCGTTCTTCAGAAAAGTCTGCTTTCTGCTTCGGAAAGGCACTGCTTTTGTTGATAACAATTCTCTCCATCCTTGAGATGAAATGCACCTCTTACAAATACCTTCAGTCTTAATAGAATCTTTTTGAATTGCTTAACTATTATGAGAAGGGAATGTTTATTGGCTTAAAAAAATACTTTAAGTGATTCTCATAAGCCTACGTATCTTAACTTTATGTTTCTTTCAATACTTTATGTCTTTATTATACAAAAATATAAAATGGTTTTCAAAACAGAGTTCTTTTTTTTTTTAGAAAAAGATAATTCTGATGCATAAAATCCTATCTTTGCATCTGTTCCTCAGCTCTGTTGTTTATTGACAGCTTATTAAAACCTCTTAACTGAGATACTTAAGAAGCTTCTGCTCTATCCATCTTTGCTGAAGCACAAAAAGGAACAGGACAGACTTGGAATCCACTCTAGGAAAGTGACATCTGGGCTCGCTTATGTTGCTCCCTCCAAACTCTTCAGTGGCGCCTTTTTCTCTTTCCAGTTATTTTTCCTGCTACTATTTCTATCATGGGTTTCTTTTTAGTTAAAATGTGGTTTTCTAGCATGACTCCGTTCTGTATGTTTCAATTTAAAGGCATTATAATTCCCAATGGGAGCGTGGTGTTTTACAATAGCTTTTCCAATCGTCTCCTTTAATCACAAGCATGAAGTGAGAGATTAACATTTTTTTCCCCTTTGGGTTTTGGTTGAAATGTTGCTAGTGCTCACTTATAGAAGTATACAGTTGTGAATAATCACTTTTTTTAAAAAAGAAACCTTTGTTCCTGTGATGCATACAAAACACACAGAGACACACATGCAGGTATGAGACTATGTTTGAAAGCAGTAGAAAGACTACAAAGATGAAAGTAAACTGTAAATTTACTGTGCGCCACTGAAAGCATTAATGCCCACACAAAGCAGCCTGTATTCCTGATGTCTCTAGATTTATTTATACAAAGCATATGTTATCTATATATTTTGCTTTTATCTTCTCAGCCACCTCTTACACAAATAAAGATCTGATAAACAACCCCGCAAGCATCATGCTTGAGAGCCTACTAACCTCCTCTACACATTTGCTTGTTGTAACATAATGGCGTCCATGCAAGGCTGGTGGGAAGCTTCTCACAATTGAGACAAAAAAGGTCTCATTGCTTAGGATACTGCAAGGGAGAATTATTTAATCGAAACCTTTTTTTTTTTTTAAAGGAGGACATTGTTCATCCTACATATTGGTATTGGGAGAGGTGACATTGTTCCTCTTCAACCTGAATTCCCAGCCAAAGCATTGGTTTCTACTCTTAAAACTTTGGTGTACTTCTTCCTTACTTTTCAGTCAATCCATGGAGGTTTCCTGAAATGAAACCAATGACTTCAAACTTTCCTGAAAAGGTAAATGGTTGGCAAGTTTGCATGAGCACAGCAACTTTCTGCTGTTCTTTAAAGCAAGCTGATTTTCAGCTTCCACCTGAGCTGGGAGTTGAAATCCACACATTGGCATGTTATTTTGGAAAAAAAATACTGCTATTTGGCTTATCTGTAACTCTTATGAGTTGCCTTAACTGTAAGCCTCGTTACAGATAAGGCAACTCATAAATCAGCAGCATCACTTTCTCAGGCTCCCACAAAAGTGATAAAAAAAATTCAGGTTTTTTTCAAGGCCCAAAGCCCTTCTGAATCTTTACAAAGCATGTACAGCCCTAGGACACATAAGACACAGTTAGACAAGGTGAATGTAAGTGAGGCAGGATTTCTGGATAACTAAATAGCAATAGCACTTAGACTTATATATCACTTCATAGTGCCTTACAGCACTAAGTGGTTTACAACATCAGCATATTGCCCCTAACAATCTGGCTCCTCATTTTACTGACCTTGGAAGAATGGAAGGCTGAGTCAACTCTGAGCCGGTGAAAATCAAACTCCTGGCTGTGGGCAGAGTTAGCCTGTATTAGCACTTAGCACTTAGACTTATATACCGCTTTACAGTGCTTTACAGCACTCTCTAAGCGGTTCACAGAGTCAGCATATTGCCCCCAACAATCTGGGTCCTCATTTTACCCACCTCGGAAGGATGGAAGGCTGAGTCAACCTTGAGCCGGTGAGATTTGAACCGCTGAACTGCTGAACAGTCAGCTGAAGTAGCCTGCAGTACTGTATTCTAGCCACTGCACCACCAGGGCCAGAGGTGGGTTCCTGCTGGTTTGGACCGGCTCTATAGAACCGGTAGTGGGAATTTCTCCCCGCTTGCCAAACCGGCAGCGATGGCTGGCTGGACACGCCCACGAACCGGCTCTCTCAGTGGCGCCATAGGTGCCGCCATCTTGTTTTTTGCTTCTGCGCATGCGCAGAAGCTGTTTTTTGCTTCTGCGCATGCGCAGAAGCTTGGTTTTTAGCACTGTGCATGCATGCACACTCATGTGGTGCGCCCACGTGGCACGCAAGGTGTGCATGCCCACGCGGTGCATGAGGAAGCGAACTGGCAGCGAGGTAAGTCAGAACCCACCCCTGACCTCTTAAATTAGAAGATGGTTGTGTAATGGAAATGATGAGTTCATATCTGATGTGCCCTGTGGCAACTATTTGCAGATTGAAACAGTAATTTTATCCCCCGCCCTACCCTATAAATTAGTTGGTATAATTAGATGTTTCCTCATTATGTGGGTACATTTTTCAGTTTGGATTGTCCCATTTTTGCATCACTTTTTAATTAAAAAAACATACACACATAGAAACATTCCTAATTTACAGTTACCTAATTGAAAACAATTTCCCTAAATATCACGTAACTTTCTCTGTGTTATTTTCACACAATCTTACACATTTTCATGTTTATAGTACACGTTTTTAATCAAAGAACTATCTTGCAAAATTCAGAGAAGTGAAAAATTCAAAGAGTAACCGAATACCAGATTTCTTCTTAATTTGCAAGTGGGAAATTAAGTAAAGTCATATTAAAGTGTAAGATGAACAAATCCTGCTTCTTCTCATCTGAGACTACTTAAATATAAATATGTTTTCAGGGCTTTTTGGAGGGATTCTTGAAAACTCCTTGCATGAAGGAAGGAATTAATATCTGACAAATCATGCCCAGAATTACAAAAATGGATTCCTAGAGGCAGGGCCAGTTCTACATATGAGAAATACACAATATAAAATCTGATCATCCTTTTTTTTCAAAGTCCCTCACTTCAAGATGACAACCAAGGTATAGTACAATATTTTTAAAACAGTTTAGTTTGCTGAAAAATTAGCCAATCCAGTCTATCTCTTATATTTAGGGTTGTTAACGTTTTCTTTTTGTTCTTTCTTTTCTGGGTCTGACATTTGCTCCCCCTTTTTAGTCACCGCTTTTCTTCGGGGTTCGGGAAGGACCCTACACCCATTTCAGTTGAGTCCCACTTTCCTTAGGGGGTGCTTTTAGGGAAACTTTCACAGCAAAAATTAGAGATTTCTCACCCACATCATACACACTGTTGCAAGATCTTTCCCTTCTTCTCTTCCATTTCAGCTGTTATGGCTTCAGTTCAGCCATAATGGCTGTCCTCTCTTCCACCGGATAAAGGGGCTTTCTTTGGGTCAAACGAGGAGACTGCGCTCTCCTCGCGACTTCCAAAGCATCCCTCTTTCTTCGTCACCCCTACAGGGTGACTTGGCCCCATAGGGCTTCTCCAAGCGGGAGAAATAGACGGGACTTCGCAGAGCTCCGCTCGTCCGTGTCTCGTCGTCGCAACTTCTGCTGCCCTCTCCCTTTCTTCAAACAATTACATTGTTTTCTTCTAATGTAATTCCAAGAAAATGTATAGTTATATTTGAAAGAGACGCTACCTGGAAAATACACTGTACTTTGTAGGGAAATGGAAATTTATATAAAATAAGGAAAAGAACAAGATGAAAGGGAAGGGAAGTGGAGAAATGAAGGGAGAGAGGGAAGTGGAGTGGAGTGGAGTGGGGTGGAGGAGAGGAGGGGAGGGGAGAAAAACCGAGGGAAGAGGAGATGGAAGAAGAGGGAAGTAGAGAAGGGAAAGGAGAGAGAGAAATGGATGGGAGGAGAGGAGTAGGAGAGAGGAAGGAGAGGGAAGTGGAGAAGAGGAGAGAGGAGAAGGGAGAGGAGGAGAGGAAAAGGGAGGAGAGGGAAGGAGAGGGAAGTAGAGAGGGGAAAGGAGAGAGAGAAAGATATAGAATGTTATGGTACAAGTATGAAAATAATGGTTATAATTTTGACGTACATCAATATGCATTCAAAAGAGACTATAATCTATGATTAAAAGAATACTGGTTATAATCAGGGTGTATAATACTATGTATACTTAAAAAGGACTGGATATAGTCAATACACCATCGTTGCACAACTGGAAATGTGATGTTATAAATATTATAAAGAAAAATGTATAATAAAAATATTTATTAAAAAAATCTGATCATCCTTGCTTGTTGCTTTAGATCTAAGCCACCCAGATTTGCTTTGCAAAGTGAGATAGGCAGCATATACATTTAATAAATACATAACTTTTTTTCTTTCTATACTTTTTGAAAACACTTACCCACAAAGTCCCTTTTGCGTGGCAGCGAACAGTACACTAACCAGATGTTGCAAGTCACGGAAAAGAAATTATTACTACAGCTAGGAAGCTGATAATATAACTGAAAGAAGATAAAGATCTGGCAGGAAGGTACTGAAAGAGTGAGCTGTGTGATTATTAGTGTTCCCAAGTTATACTCGGAAAAGCAGTAATGACACACTCTTTGAGCCAGCTCATGGCTTAAATACAATTTTGCAGAATTATTGACATGTGACAACAATGGGTGCTAAAAATATTCAGGAAAAGAAAAAAAACATTATGCAGGTCTGAAAATTGTAACCATAAAGCAAAAAATCTTGGAGGAAAAAAAAAGAAAAGAAATAAAAGGGCACCTTTTTGAAACGCATAATGAAATTGAAAGATGAGCCAAACCAAAGGGGAGACCAGAATACGACTTTGCCTATGTTTAGAAACCTGGAGTCATTGTCATCACTATTAGGGCAAATTTTTAAATAAAGTGCCTGAATGGGCAACTGCCAGTACTTTTTTTATAGTCCTCTGAGCATGCCCTAGTACCCCCAGAATGGGCAGGACCAATATTTTTGGTACTGTTTCCACTTTTGAAAGGGGCATTGCTGAGGATTAACGGCCCATTTTTTCCAACATGAGTTAAGAGACTAAAGATGGATAGGTATATAAAAGGTGAACTATATGCTTTGAGTTCAGAAAAATCTCCATTTCAATAAAGGTAAAGGTTCCCCTGCACATGCGTGCTAGTCGTTTCTGGTTCTAGGGGCAGTGCTCATCTCCGTTTCTAAGCCAAGGAGCCAGCTCTGTCCGAAGACGTCTCCGTGGTGATGTGGCCGGCATGACTAAATGCCAAAGGCGCATGGAGCACTGTTACCTTCCCACCAAAGTGGTCCCTATTTTTCTACTTGCATTTTTACATGCTTTCGAGCTGCTAGGTTGGCAGAAGCTGGGACAAGTAACGGGAGCTCACTCCGTTACGCGGCACTAGGGATTTGAACCGCCGAACTGCCAACCTTTCTGATCGACAAGCTCAGCGTCTTAGCCACTGAGCCACCACGTCCCTTCTCCATTTCAATACCATGGCCAAATAAAAACGTCGCAAGTACCATGACAAAAATGCAGCCAGGAAATTTGGTCTGCTAATGCTAATCAGAATATGTGGTTCATCCATCCAGACCAGAGTAGTACTGGAAAGATTTGATAGAAGAATAGAGATGGCCAGAAGAATGTACAGGAGGTAGGAACTAATCGTTGAATCTCTGGCAGATTAGCAGGAGATCAGATCATGTTTCTGATTCCCAATGACTTTTTTTTTGTAACAGCAGCCAAAGGATTTCTCCACCAGCATTAAGTTACAGGAAGAAAGAGAGTTTGAGATAGCAATAGCAATAGCAATAGCACTTAGACTTATATACCGCTTCACAGTGCTTTACAGCCCTCTCTAAGCGGTTCACAGAGTTAGCATATTGCCCCAACAATCTGGGTCCTCATTTTACCCACCTCAGAAGGATGGAAGGCTGAGTCAACCTTGAGCCGGTGAGATTTGAACCACCGAACTGCAGCTAGCAGTCAGCTGAAATAGCCTGCAGTGCTGCACTCTAACCACTGATCACCAGGAGTGGATGTTTGCGTGCTCAGATCAATTCTGGTTCCAAAGACAAATTCTTGATGCTCTCAGCTGCTCAGGGGTAAGGTTGCTTGCAGTTCTTTTGCCCCTGGCTGTGGTTGGTACATATTAAGACAATAATGGAGAACTGACAAGCCTGAAGTCCTCCCACCCCAGGAGTAGCAAATAAAGGTGTACATGAAGCTAAACAGGCCATCTGAAAGAGAAACAGGATTTGCTAGCTTTCACTTGGGTGCCTTACAGGCACCGTCATTTATTATCTGTCAAATTAAAGGCAACCGTACTATTCCCTCGGCTTGTATGAAATCCAGAAATCAATGGCACACAGCCGCTTAGGCCTCTTTCAGGGCCATAAAGTCACACCAGCATGCAGAATAATTAGGTACGTTTATCTTTGGAGAGAAAGTGGTCTCTCTTGTGCTGCATTTTCTCTTTCTGTGGCCATTTTGCCAAGCTGTATTGAGTTGCCATATTATTCATGGGGCCAATTAAAATCTTGCTTTTGTGATTATTCATACAACTTTTACTATGAAGATTTTTTTTTCTTTGCCCCATCCCAAGCAGCCATCTCTAATAGCATTAGTGGTATTCTACACCGATGCTATATTTTTATTATGACATAGAGGTAGGCTGATTTATTTCTTCCCTTAAATTCTTATTTTGGCTCCGTGCATCGGTTTAAAATGGGTAACCACTGAAAAAGAGGAAATAATGTTGGTCCTCTTATTTGTGCCCCCACATTTTTCCTAGATTATTCTGTAATTAAAAAAAGAAAAAATAGTGAAGTCTGACTCCTGTTGAGTATATCCATGCAGCTTTCAAGACAACATTATGGAAGGGATTTTCTTCCCCCTTCTGTGTTTGTCAACTTCCCAATCTAGCTGGAAGCCTCAGAATTTCCTTGTGATCTTCTATCCAAATGCTAGCAAAGCCTGACCTTGTTTACCTGCTAGCTTTAAAATTGTTTATATGTACTGTATACAGGCTGGCTTTAACAACAACTGTTACAATTTACTGTAATCTGAAGGGTGGAATTGAAGGTGTCCCAGATCATATGAACAAAACAGCCATTGGAGACCTGTGCTCAGTGGCGTGCATCTGAGAGAATAGTCCTTTATGGTTCAAAGCAGAGGGGCAGAAGTACTAAAAAGGGACCATGGCCTGGTTAACAGTCAACTTTGATGTCATTAAATAGTGTTGGAGAAAGGTTGTGCACTCTTAGTGCCAGGCTCACTTGCCAACATTATGACTTGAGCCCCAAGCCTCCTTCCTTTTCTCCCTCTAATCCCATTTCTCTAACCGCTTCTCTGAATACTCTGCTTGAATGTTTCATCATAGTCTCAGACTTAAATGCCACATGTCATTATTCATCCATCCTATTAAACACACTAAGATTAAGGTAGCTTTGGTTCTATTTGAAACTGCTCTTCATTGTTGTTTGTATCCAGTCTATTACCAAATTGTGTCTTTTTGTTCCATTACAATTTCTAGTCTCCCTTCATCTAGACTAATAGTCTACTGTCTCTTCATGATCCCCTAATGTCTATTGCATACTCTGCTGCCCAAATGATTTACTTCTTTAATTGTCCTGGTCACATGGCAATTTAAATCCTTCCACTGCTCTTTTTCTAGCAAGATTCAGGTAAGAAGCTGCTGCTTCTCCTTCTTCTTTTCAAAATTTCATGGCCTTTGCCTTTCCTGCTTATATCTGGGTTCTTATAACTTGATATACCCTCATGTGTGATCTTCACTTCATTCATTGAGAGCCACCAACTTCAGCTGTCCAAAGGTCTCCCATTCACTCACAAGTACTCAGTGGTGGGATCCATTTTTTTTACTACCGGTTCTGTGGGCATGGCTTGGTGGGCATGGCGTGGCTTGGTGGGCGTGGCAGGGGAAGGATACTGTAAAATCTCCATTCCCTCCCCACTCCAGGGGAAGGTTACTGCAAAATTCCCATTTCCTCCCGATCAGCTGGGACTTGGGAGGCAGAGAATAGATGGGGGCGGGGCCAGTCAGAGGTGGTATTTACCGGTTCTCCAAAGTACTCAAAATTTCCGCTACCGGTCCTCCAGAACTGGTCAGAACCTGCTGAATCCCACCTCTGAAGTACTGCATTCCACTCTTTCTCCATGCTTATAGCTGCTTCCCAGAATACCTGTTATGCTGCCACCTGTCTCAGATTCTCAGACTAACTCTCTTTCTTACTCCTTAGAACTAAATCCCAATTGTTACACAGGAGACCATGCGATGATGTAGAACAGGGATGTCAAACTCACGTCGTCACGGCAGCATCATGTGACATATCTGGACTTTCCCCCCTTCGCTGAACCGGGCATGGGCGTGGCCAAGGCGTGACGCATCTGGCCCACAGGCCGGGAGTTTGACAGCCCTGATGTAGAGGCATTAGGGTGCTTCCAAACACTACCCTGCTCATCACTAGCCTTTCTCACTTTAACAAACCCTAAATGCAAGACAAAAGAGATTTGCTTGTGGTATAGATAAATATTATCTCAGCTTGTGCAAAGGTCAGCCATGATCCTTTGTGGCCAGACCTGGTGCTCCTGAAAAAGCTCAAGCCATTTATTTAAGACACTTGGTAGACTTCTGGACCTGTTCCTGCTTCCCAGCATGAATTAGGAAAAACTGAATTCTGTTTTTGCTAAGGGCATTCCTCATGTAGTGTGTACTGTGTAAATAAATCTGCCTCCTTTCTTTCTTTGGAGTCCTTATTGTTCTCTGAACTTGGTTGTTTGCTTATAGGTGTTTCTCTACCAAACTAGGTAACAGCATCGCTGCCAATTTCTTTCCTTTGTTCTTTAACTGGTAAAATGGTAATAATCTACATGTAGCCACTTATCTCTTTCCATTTTCTCCATAGCCAACTTTTCAGGCCATTCCCTCTCACATTTTAATTAATGTTTTTATTTTGATTTAGGTACTCACCATTCTTACCTAACTGACTCTGGGTGATGACCAGAGTTTGGGGTCAAAACAGCAACATGGATAGCTATAGCAAACATACACCATGTAATCCAAAGAAAATAAAATGGCAGCCAAAATTACACCCCTCCCCTTAAAGTTGTGGTAAACCACCTGTGCTTCACTAACTTCCTGACCCTCACACCATGTTTTAAAGGTTTTCTGAAAAGACTGGGGCCAATGTCATCTCTGCTAGTGACATGTTCTAGAGCAGGGCTGTCAGATGCACGGCCCATGGGCTGGATGCGTCATATGCTGGCCATGCCCATGCCCGGTTTAGCAAAGGGGAAAAAGTCCCCATACATCATGTGACACCGCTGTGACGATGCAAGTTTGACACCCCTGTTCTACAGGGCAGGAGCTTGGACCAAAAAGGCTCGCTTCCTGGATCCTGTAAGACAGCGGTTCTCAACCTGTGGGTCGTGACCCCTTTGGGGGTCGAACGACCCTTTCACAGGAGTTGCCTAAGCGCGCGCTAGCCCGCCATCTTGGTGCCATGTCCCCTTTGTCACCTCATCGTGTGCGGGGCGGTGGCGGGGAGGGGGTCGCGGTGGCGGGGCAGGGGCCGCAGCATTAGGAAGGTTGAGAACCACTGCTGTAAGATGACAACATTTTTTTATACTTTATTATAAGATAAAATACAAAAAGAAACAAAATTTAAGGAAAAAGGAAAGAGAACAGCAGAAAGAAGTAGAAAAGAAAGAAAAAAGGAGTGACTTCCCACTTTTTTCAATACAGTAGAATACAAAAAAAGTTATAGCCTCTTTTTTTTTTTGCTTTGCATTTCTAAGTATTTCAAGCCATTTCTATACAGTTAAAGCCATTCTAAATCTTCAAAACCTAAAGTTACAAGTTTTTGGGTACAAAATCCTGAAGTGGTTTCCAAATGGAAACAAATGTAGATAAATTCTTCTCTTTAATTAGAAGTCAGATCTGCCATCTCCACCAATTCCATCACCCTCACCATCCATTCTTCCACTGTGGGAATTAGTGTTTTCATCTTTGTGCATTTAAGATTCTCACCATTGTCAACATATATGATCCAAATTTCCTTTCAAGCGGTTTGCCAATCACACCTAACTTTTAGTTTTTCTAGGGTTAAGCAAGATGGCATCTTTTGACAAAACCCAAAGTATGCCTTCCTGCTATATCTGATAGGACAGAGAGAAACAAGTGAAGAAAGGCAGTCCTTCAGGTCTCCTGGCCCCATGACAGGGACTCTGATGCAGGGGTGGGTTCCAACTTACCTCACTGCCGGTTCGCTCCCTCTTGTGCCACGTGGGCGCACTGCGTGGGCGCGCCTCGTGGGTGCGCGCATGCACAGTAATGAAAAATCTGAAACCCCCCCCAAAAAACCAAGATGGCGACCACATGCACAGTGCCGGAACTCGGCTTCTGCACATGCTCAGAAGAAAAAAAAATTCAAAAAAAAATTCAAAAAAACAAAACAAAAAAATATTCAAAAAAAAGATGGCAGCGCCCACGGACCGGCACCGACCGAACCGGATCGGTGATGTCATTGTGACATCATCAGCGGGTCACTACTGGTTCAGGCAAACCGGTCCGAACCGAGAGGAACCCACCCCTGCTCTGATGGCTCCCAAGCTGGATCAATGACCTCACACTCCATAATAGGCATCTTGTTCTTTCTGCCTGGAGATTGGAGAAGCTACTTCCTCAAACCATGTCTGACATATTCCCAAAATTCCTAACACTATTGAGGAAGCACAGTTTGATGGATACCTGCCTCTATCTCATCATCCTTGAGTCCTCCCTACTGCCTTGCCATGAGCCATGGTGGCACAGTGGTTAAAATGCAGTATTGCAGGCTAATTCAGCTCACTGGCAGGAGTTTGATCCTCACCAGCTCAAGATTGACTCAGCTTTCCATCCTTCCAAGGTTGGTAAAATGAGGACCCAGATTATTGGAGGCAATAGGCTGACACTGTAAACTGCTTAAAGAGTGCTGTAAACTGTGGAGCGATATACAAGTCTAAGTGCTATTGCTATTTCCCACAATCTCACTTGCCCACCAAAAGGCTGGGATTGGACAATTGATGATGATGTGCCCACAAGCATCACTTTAGTGGGAGGATCTTGATTTCAGAATTCAGAATTCCCTCCTACTCCTGCAGGTGTTTAATACAAGCTAGCAGCAAACTTTTAAAAAAACATTTCCCCTCTTTGTGGTATGGCTATTGCCCTGGGGCCCAAACTGAGAAATTGTGGCAAGGAATTAAACAGAAGCAAATTGGGGTAATTTCTCCTGCCTTGGGTGAGTAAAATTCTGTCTCAATTTCCCTTGTGTTTGACCTTTTCCCTGAGTCAGAGCCCAGTCCTACAAATATCTAACTGTACTGTATGAGTAAGTCCAATTCTTCGGCATCCTAATCTAATTTTCCACTGTGGAAATGAACAAAGGTGACACAACATTATCTTCACATGGCAAGGATAAATCCCTGCATTAAATCCTCTGTTTCAGGAGGAAAACAGCGACCCAGATAATTCAGATTATCATCAACCTTAACAGTCACATTGAATCAAATGCTTGACTTTTATGTGGCTGTGATTTAGACTTGGAGCACATGCTAGTCTTGGGAGAAGCTGCCATTTTCAGCAATAGGCCTATGGTAAGAATAGCAAAATCTGTCATACAGGCTGGATATGGCTAAAAGGTTTTCTTTGTTCCTTTACCTCTTTGTCTATTTGACACATAGCTAAACAGTAGCACTCAAAGCAGAAATGCTAATCAGAGTTCATCCCTTCTGGGTAGCATCACCTTAGCCTGCAACCACCCTTTACTTAAATATATAGTCCAAAGTCCCAGGGCTGCACACAGCCTCTGAAAATGTTAAGTACAAAACCCAGAGCATCTTGAAAAATTGCCAGCAAATTATAATGTGATGTGCAGTGAGATTGTAACAAAACATATAAAGACTATGAGGTCTGAATAAGTTTGGAGCTCATTCTATCCACAGATTCTGAGGACTGAAAATGTGTTATTTTTTTTAGCCAATTAGAAGTTGGGTCTTGTAGCTTCTTCATGGGCTGGTTGGCCATTAAAACAGCCAGTTCCAGAGCTGGGCTAATAACTGAAAGCAGATTTAGAGAGAGAGGTGTCTGTGCAACCCCCCACCCCCTCCCCCATCCTCCTGGAAACTTCTCCATTCCCTAGCTAGACATGTTGCTGTTACATTATTGTTAGGGGAATTCATAAGAAGAAACTGCCCAAGGGGTAGGTGGTGGAGTGCTGTTTGGTTCCCTTCCCTTAATGTTATGGTAAGGAAATGTTTTCAAATGGGGGCTCTCTGCTCTTTTTAGTAACTGTTTTAGAGGTAGTTTCATCTTCTTCTTTCCCTGATACTCTCTTCACATTCAAGGTCACAAGAAACTACTTTTGTTTGAAAGTGTCTGAATTTCATGTCTTTGTGGACAATCCCCAGTTTGCTCCAGTTTCTCTCTTGCCTGCAGGCCATTTTCTTCTTTGGCTTTTCTTCCTCAGATTTATCCCAGTTCCTGTGGTCAATGCAGAGTATTTATCTGCAGTTGCTGAAGCTATCATCCATTTTTCCTCCCAGCACTCTTTGCCTGCCTTTCTTATCAGACTGGCTGGCATATATGAAGCAGGGAAGATGGAAGGAAAGAAATTATTTATCTCTTATTCTCTGCCTGACTTCTAATAAGCAGTGTTAAAGAGCACAAGAACCTAGAGAATGAGGTCCTTTAAAACACCTTCAGGAACTTGAGAAAGAACTCAAAAAACACCAAACTTCAGTATTTTTAAGTTACAAATAAGCAGGATGGAACAACTTGCCATAGCCAACTCACTGCAGCCAACTTGCCACAGCCAACTGCCATGGCCAACTTGCCACAGCCAACTTGCTGTGGTACAACTTGCCATGGCCAACTCACCACTGGACAACTAGCCGCAAGACAATTTAACAATTCAATTTAATTATTCAAAATAAATAAAAAAATATTTTAATTTTTGCCATTCACATTTCATTCAGTCCCTCCCTTTGCATCTTTTCTTTAATAATTTTATTCCACCATTTCTTTGACATTAGTGTCACTCTTGTCCCACAGCGAATTGTCCCGTGGCAACTTGGCCATGGCATGCCTCTGGAGCCAGAGCCGAGGTGGCGCAGTGGTTAGAGTGCAGTACTGCAGGCTACTTCAGCTGACTGTTCAGCAGTTCAGCGGTTCAAATCTCACCGGCTCAAGGTTGACTCAGCCTTCCATCCTTCTGAGGTGGGTAAAATGAGGACCCAGATTGTTGGGGGCAATATGCTGACTCTGTGAACCGCTTAGAGAGTGCTGTAAAGCACTGTAAAGCGGTATATAAGTCTAAGTGCTATTGCTATTGCTAAGTTGTCCCGAGGCAAGTGGGCCGTGGCAAGTGGGCCGTGGCAAGTTGGCTGTGGTGAGTTGGCCATAGCGAGTTGGCCGTAGCGAGTTGGCCATGGCGAGTTGTCATAGACCCACAAATAAGACCTCAGCTTTTCATAGTCTAGGGCCTAGGTTTTCTTCTGTAACTTAAATCTGGGACATGACAGGTGAAAGAAAGAAGAGGGGCCCTTTTTTGAGCAGAGGCACAAAAGATTTGCAGAAGGTGGAGGGTCCGTTGGTGGATGGATATCTGTTTGCTCACTTCAACTGAATGATCCACCAGAGGGGAAAATAACCCTAAGCATTCATTGACCCTGCAGCAGAATCTCGCCTAACATATTGCTGCAATCCAGGATGCCAATGGCATGGCCTCGGGTGGGGATAAATATTTGCCAACGAATATGCACTCCTCACCATACTTATTCAAAAATGATGCTTGTGGAATTTATTACTTATTTCCAAATAAACCATTGGTGCTTACTTAGCTCTAGAATGTTTATTGCTCTTCTGAAAATGCAAATATCTAATAATAAAATCCAACCATAGAAACTAAAAAAAGAAGCCTCTGGCAAATATGATAAGAGGTTGTCTTGTCAACAGATCTGCTCAGCACCTATTTATGGCTATACTGCACAAGCTTATGAAACAGGAAGTAGGTTAGTCCAGGGCCTGCACTGCTTTCCTTTGGGCTGTTGCAAGTTCAGCCTTCATCCAGAGAGTCTCTTTAACATGCTTTGCTTTGATAGCAGGAAAGTGCATGATGTAAACTGGACTGCTCCTCACACAATTGTGCTTTACTACACCTTAGCAATGAGGTTCTACTTACAGTTTGTATTACACAGCAGTGAGTAGTAGATACTCTACTGCACTTTCCCTTCCCTTCTAGTATCACCTATGGATGGGAAAACAAACCACCAATTCTTCCCTTGAACATGTGGCCTGGTGAGGTTGGGAGGTGATTTCCCCTACTTCATTGTGTGGTCATGCATGCTTTATTGCATAGCTCATCAAAATATTTCTGGTATATGGCTTCTTAAAAATGCAAGCCTTAAGACAGCATCAGGCATCGGTTTAGTGCACTGCATCTAACGTTTATAGGAGATTATGACTGATGTGTGGTTAATAAAGTAGATGTAGATTATTGTCTTGAGTTATGTTAGATAGTGGAACTGGTGAAGGTGATGAAAACTTTGTGGGAAGAAGATTGATTTGGATAGTACATGGTGAAGAACTGTGTGAAGAGAGAAGTTATGGGGAAGGATTGGAAAGATTGAATATGGATATTTGGTGATCCTGAGGAAAGAGGTAGAGCTGCTGGAGTTTGCTCTTCTGCGGATTGGCTGCACAGTGCAGCTGGAGATTGGTTAGCTGAGCTTGTAACAGAAATATGAACACCTCAGCTGTTTTTGAGTGAAATTTCAGGAAGCCACCATTCTTGTCTGAACAACAACTGGATCTGGAGCAAAGTAGCTGATTGGGATTAAGTCTTAGGATGGCTTTGGCCTAGAGATGAGTTTGGTTGGCAAGGCAATAGACTCCATATGTTACAATATTGTTGGTCTAGAGGACCTTATTGTCATGTGAGGAAAGGTGCCAATTCCAAGTGTGAGAGATTGTGAGAAAGCTGAGGAGAGTCAACTAAATGGTTATCTTGGAAAAGGCAACCCTGTCCAAGGCTGAGAGACCTTGGGAAAAGCATTGCAAGTTGGTTGTACCCACAGCAGATCTAGGAATAGAATAGAATAGAATAGAATAGAATAGAATAGAATAGAATAGAATAACAGAGTTGGAAGGGACCTTGGAGGTCTTCTAGTCCAACACCCTGCTCAGGCAGGAAACCCTATATCATTTCAGACAAATGGTTGTCCAATTTCTTCTTAAAAACTTCCAGTGTTGGAGCACCCAGAACTTCTGGAGGCAAGTTGTTCCACTGATTAATTGTTCTCACTGTCAGGAAATTTCTCCTTAGTTCTAGGTTGCTTCTCTCCTTGATTAGTTTCCACCCATTGCTTCTTGTCCTACCCTCAGGTGCTTTGGAGAATAGCTTGACTCCCTCTTCTTTGTGGCAGCCCCTGAGATATTGGAACACTGCTGTCATGTCTCCCCTAGTCCTTCTTTTCATTAAACTAGACATACCCAGTTCCTGCAACCGTCCAGCTGAGGAGGATCTCTGTACCTAACCCCATCATTCCAGGGTGTCACTAAAACACTAGATTACCCACATGGGAAGGTTTTGTATTGGGAGAAGAATGAAAACACCACTTCCAAACTGGAACAGCTAAAGAGGTCTTTAGAATGCTTCAGCCTATGCCTCAAGAACAGGAAGATATCCTTGTGTTGCAGCATGCAAAAATGGGGTTACGTTATCTGCAAGACCAGTTGAACAAAAACTTTTTGTTCAATTTTCCCATCTTTCCTTTTAAAAATAGATTCTTGCCCACAATGCTGAGTTCTTTTGTCTGATCCTGCAGAGACTCCCTAAGCATATCTCTTTAAGATCCTAGCCTTCAGATTTCAATGTCTCAGAAGCTTCAAAAGCAATATGTGAAAATTCTGCAAAAGAAGTATAAAATTGTATAGGAGAAAATGATCCATATTATCCCATTATTGAATGGAAAGCCAAAATCCTTTGCTTTGAAGGAGGATTTGTATGGTGGGTGAAACGGCAATATAAACTTAATTGTACTATATAGGGAGGAACAAACTGATGTTTGTGGCACTTGGGAATCCTTGATTTAAAAATGCTCATCTGCAAGAGGGACTATCCTGGGAAATAAGATCCGATGTGATATCCTGGCATGTCTGGTTGATCTTAGGCTTGAGCAGGCTTGACAATTGAGCTAAATCAGGGTAAGGCTGACTTAAAGCAGTACGTGTAGCCATAGCAGATTAATGAACACCACCCAAATAAGAGTAGAGTGGGTGTATCTTCCTACGTGAAGCTCTCTGCCTGAGAATACCTCATTGCTGGAAGCAAGCTATTGCTTGTGAATTGGTAAAGCTGCTTACTCTTGTGTATTGGACTATGACTGCCATAGTGACTCTTTGATTACCACACCTTGATCTTTGCTCTCTTATCTTTGCCCTCTGGATCCTTCTTGAAGCTTTAGATTGGTTTGATTAAGGATTTCTGGTTTCATTTCTGTACGTCTCCCCGGCCACAACATTCTTCTGAATTTGATCCTTTGCTGACTCTCAATCCCAATCTGGGACAGGAAATTACAGAAATATAGCCAGAGTTGGTTACATGAGGTCTTTCCACAGGGATTGGTATGCCATCCGTGGACTTCTGAAATGGCAACACAATGAAAGCTTGTCAGTGAGAAATAGCAATGAAAGAGAAACAAACAGCCATTGGGGAAATAGCATTGAGGATTGAAGATGTAGTGGGAGAATAACAATCAACAATGCCTGGGCTAGTGATGGAACAACAGCCTCCTTGGACCTGTAAGTACAACCAACTGAATGGAAGGCCCTGACATGTCTCTGCCCCCTTCCTGGTCCTGCTGATCAAGTCCAATCTGTTAAGGAGACCTGGCTTCAGGCAGCTCAAAATGCTTTCCCCCCAGGAATAAGCAAGGACTTGCAAAGAAGCCGAGGCTTCAGATAGGCTGCCTAGCTCTGCAGTTTCTCCTTCAACTAGGAATAGAAAAAAAGATCTCAAAATAAAGTATGATATTTTTTTTATTCTTTGCCGGACACAGAGGTCAAGGTTTTCATAATATTTCTGCTCCATTATTCATACAGATTTCTGAGTTGTCCCCTCAATCAGAGACAAGCACAAAAAGGCTCCCTAGCTCTGATGGTTTCACAGATGTACTTGCGACTCCTTGCAGGATTTATCCCTTTCTCTTAGGTTCAAGATGATTCGTATTGATTAGATCTGTAATCCACTTCATCTTACAACACGAACTCTACCTACTTGTTCTCTCACCCCCAAAATGGAAGTTTTAGTCCATGGGTGTCAAACTCGATCACGTCACGTGATGACGTATCATGATGTATCGTGACGTTTTTTGCTTTTGCGGAGCCGGGGTGGGTGTGGTCTATGCGTGATGCATCTGGCCCACGGGCCGCCAGTTTGACGGGCCTGTTGTAGTCTATAAGCATACAGGTAGTCCCCGACTTAAAACAGTTCATTTAGTGACCGTTCAAATTTACAACAGCACTGAGAAAAGTGACTTATGACCATTTTTCACACTTATGACCTTTGTAGCATTCCCATGCTCATGTGATGCTTGGCAACTGACTCATACTTATGACCGTTGCTGTATCCCAAGGTCATGTGATTACCTTTTGCACCCTTCTGACAAGCAAAATCAATGGGGAAGCCTGATTCACTTAACAACCATGTTACTAACTTATCAACTGCAGTGATTCACTTAACAACTGTGGCAAGAAAGGTTGTAAAATAATGCAAAACTCACTTTATAAATGTCTCACTTAACAACAGAAATTTTGGGCTCAATTGTGGTTGTAAGTTGAGGACTATCTGTAATTGGCATTACCCATGAGAAAAAGGTCATATCTGAAAATGAGGAGTGGGAGACATATGGGAAGCATTGCCCATATGATTCCCCATCAGCATTGCCTTGTAATAATCCCTTTTCTCTGCCAATATTTTCTCCTGTTTAAACCTACAATAGTGTAGAATTAGGATGTCAGAACTAAGGTTCCCTCAAGGAGAGTAGGTTTCTAGGCAAATTGAGGGCTTCATTACTTACCTTCTATTGTGTAAGTGGAGTTATTCTTCTATCTGGTACGGTATCTTTTATTAATAATTGTCCTCTAAGTTGTTGGAGCAAAATGGGGATACATGTTTTGTCACTAGGCAAATAGAAGGGGGAGACAGAAATTCTTTATTTTTTTTAAAAAATTAATATACATTGATCCAATGTAAGTTTTGAATTCATACAAGGACGGAATCATTAGTTATGTGACTTAGTTCCTTACACACGTATTCCCACCTATACAAACCTAAATATATTTGAAATGCATTGCATTAGCAAAGTTTGCTTGTAGAAACATATATATTAGGCAAAATCGAATTAAATGTATATCTTAAACAAAATAGAAATAAAAAATAGAAATAAGCAAAGTAAGCAAAAGTTTATAAGAACTTTTCCTGCAATTTTATTTTTCAACAACAAAGTGAAAATCAATGCTGAAATAAGAAAAAAATAATAGAATCTATATCTTGGTGGATATGTCTGTTCTAACTTCTTCAATATAGGTGCCAAAGGCATGGACTTCAACTCCCAGAATTCTCAGCAGAACAATGTTGGTAGGGGAATTCTGAAGATAGAAGCCCTGGTGTCTGGAATATGAATTGCAGAAGGTTGGTCTGTTCTTCCTGGACTTTTTAGTAGCCAATAATTAGGACTGTCCCTGGAAAATTCTGCATGTAATGTACAGTATATGCCCTATTATTGAGCTATGGTAGGACATACACAGATCAAAATGGTGAATTTGATCAAGGATGGAATTTTTAATTTTTTTTTTTTACCCTTTCAGTTTTTAAGGTGAAAATGACCAGGTCTAATCTTCTATTGTGAACGCAGGCATATGTTTGAGCATGTGGGATTCTTCTGATATTATTGGCAGACTTAGATCTCTGCATAGACAAAGGTTAGAGGATTCCTATTCAAACAACAAACCCTCTGGAAACTTTATTGTCAGTTCTGGCACAAATAATCTTTATTTGATGTTAGCACAAAAGAGCTTTCATGTGTTCACGTTTGAACCCTTCGCTGAAATAGAAAGAGAAACATGAAGGGTAAGAACCCTATGACTTTCCTCAGTGCCGTCTCTTCTCTTCTGCGCTTTTGTTCTACCACTGCTCTGCGGAACATAGATTAGGTGAAAACCCATTGTACAGTTTAGTATCTGTTGCTTCTAAAGGAAAGGCAGGATCAGACAGTGTGGCTCCAGAAGGTCTAGGTTTAATTTGTAGTTTAAAAACTGATTTGTATAATTGTGGTAGTATTATTTTGAAAAGTAATGAATATTATGATATTATTGTAGAAAACAGAGCACAACAGACTCATTTTAGGTAGGGCCGAGATTTGCTTATGGCCAAATGTTTAAAGACCGGGGTCAAAATAAAGCATAAAACTGAACAGCGGTAACGTACTTGTTTTCTTGCCAAGTTCAAAGTACTTCCTGTAAACCAAATCACCTCCCATGCCAAGCACAGGTCACCCACCACAAATTATTGTTCTTATATACTTGATGATCCACCTGTTTGCATAACATCTTGAGGGGAATGTATTAAGCACCTGCTGCGTACTATGCATGACAGGTGAGCAGTGGTGACCTTGAAGAAGTATCATGATAATAGATTGCTGTTAACCTCCATATGACATATGAACATGTGCAAGGGCCTAAGCATTCTTTGTAGTGCTTAGCCTAAGATCAACAAAGATAGCTTGAGAATTTCAGCCATTTCTCTTGCCTTGTATTCTGCTCTGCCTGTCTGCTTGCCTCCCTGCTGATTCTAGTCCCAATCCACTCCCGCGCTTCTTGAAGTGGCCTTGTCCAGTGCTTTTATCCACCGTTCTATCAGAGGTGGGTTTCAGCAGGTTCTGACCAGTTCTGGAGAACCGGTAGCGGAAATTTTGAGTAGTTTGGAGAACCGGTAAATACCACCTCTGACTGGCCCCGCCCCCATCTATTCTCTGCCTCCCGAGTCCCAGCTGATCTGGAGGAAATGGGGATTTTGCAGTAACCTTCCCCTGCCACGCCCACCAAGCCACGCCACGCCCACCAAGCCACGCCCACAGAACCAGTAGTAAAAAAATTTGAAACCCACCACTGCATTCTATCTGTTCATTGAGTCTAAAAACAGCTCATATGAGTTTATTTTTTTAAGGATAGGCAATGCCCGGTTTCATTGTAACTCAGCTCTGATTTTCTGTGATATTCCAGTCCCTCTATAAGATGTATTATAAGTTGCTAGCCTGTCAGAGGCTAAAGAACTCTAGTCAAGGAATAAAGTCTGGTGATACTTCACAGGCAAAAATCATCTTCCTTTATTCTAGTCATTCCCCAGAAATATTACCCCTTCCCTGAGAGAAGAAGGCTAAAATCTGAGGTCTGGCAATCCTAAAATAAATCAACTGATGTGTAACATTACATCTTCCTTCAAAGGAAGAAATTTAATTTAACAGAGTTGGAAGGGACCTTGGAGGTCTTCTAGTCCAACTCCCTGCTTAGGCAGGAAACCCTACACCACTTCAGACAAATGGTTATCTAATCTCTTCTTAAAAACTTCCAGCGTTGGAGCATTCACAACTTCTGGAGGCAAGTTGTTCCACTGATTAATTGTTCTGTCAGGACATTTCTCCTTAGTTCTAAGTTGCTTCTCTCTTTGATTGGTTTCCACCCATTGCTTCTTGTACTACCCTCAGGTGCTTTGGAGAATAGTTTGACTCCCTCTTCTTTGTGGCAACCCCTGAGATATCGGAACACTGCTATCATGTCTCCCCTAGTCCTTCTTTTCATAAGACTAGACATATCCCAGCAACCATTCTTTATACAGTATGTTTTATCCTCGAGTCCCCTAATCATCTTTGTTGCTCTTCTCTGCACTCTTTCTAGAGTCTCAACATTGTTTTTACATCATGGCAACCATACATGTTTTAGTCTACATGTATGTCCAGAAATTTATCTCATACCTAATTCACAGAATAGACAAGATCTCTTTGATTCTTTTATAGATCACTGTATCACTTGATAACCCTGAAGGCTTCTCACGGAAGGAAGGAAGGAAGGAAGGAAGGAAGGAAGGAAGGAAGGAAGGAAGGAGGGAAGGAAGGAAGGAAGGAAGGAGGGAGGGAAGGAAATTGCCAATTAAAAAACAACAGAACAAATACTGTCATTTTATTAGAAGTATTTAATCAAATAAAGCTGCTTTTTACTTTACAAACCCTTACATTTTATATCAAAGCATTTGATAATACACACAATAAAAAGAATTTATCACATAACACATAACACATTCAACCATATTAAAGGGAGTTAAGGCCTGGGGAAGAACCACATAAAAACTAAGTTTGTAATAAATGGATGTGACCTCTTTGCACATGGATCAAGGCAGGACATTGACTATCTGCTGATGTTTCCCTGTAGATACTACAAGAATGGAGAAAAAACTCCCCCAATGTGGGATTTGTCTTTGATTTATGAAGCCACAAACAATGTAAAGGAAAACTAGAATTTGGGGAAGCATCCTCCTGCCTAGTGAGATATTGGAGGGTAAAATAGGAGCATCTCATGTGTTATAAAAGAAACAATAGCTAAAAGAAGTGAAGCCCAGACCATTTTCATTGTCGGAGTCCTGCAAGCATTGGGCATTGGCTTTGCCGTGTAACCCATCTGTATCCCCATCTGCACTGTAATGTCTTTCCTATTGTTTCCAACCATTGTGGCCTTCCCTGTGGAAATCCCTGGCTGAACTCATCTTGGACAAAGCGAAGGTACACATTACTGGAATAGCCAGCTTGTAATACTGCTTTTATTTGCAGTGTATCCATTTGGAGCATTTTTTTTAAATGGTGTTCCAGTTGAGTCGATTCCCAGGCTCGTTCTAGGCTTCAGAGAGCTCCTGGCTTGAGTGGAACAATTCTGCATGCGAATCAAGATAGCATTTGGCTCTCAGAAGGCGAATTGAACAATATCCATAATGTAAACTCGTTGTTTTTCAATTGACCAGCAAAGAACATGAACGGCATATAGATGGCAAAATTCCATGTTTCTTTCTTCTCCTGCCAAACTTCATCCAAGGGATGGATTGGGTTAGACTGTTAAGTTCAACCCTCTTTTGCCATGTCCAATGAGTGTCTTCATATATTATAGTCTCTGTGGACAGTTTTGATCCTCCAAACTTTTATTTCTTTCTTCATCTTAGTGCTAAATTGAGTAAGCCAGCGAATGGGCCACAAATCTACTTCTTTCCAAGACTCGGTGCCTTAGTCCAGTTTAGGCCTGTTATCAAACAAAACAGAGTCTGGGATAGTGCAACACCCATTTCATGATCATTTTAATTAAGTAACTGATATCTGGGAAATGTTTCTATAGCGCATTAAACATACAAATTATCATGCACTGTCATTATTCTTAAATAACAGCAAATCTATTCATTCTGAATGACCTGCTGCTTACTACTTCCAGGCCAATAATTTGGAAGCCATATAAATGAACACATTGACCTTTGGAAATCATTTTGTGGAAAGATTTAAATTAAAATTTTATTTATGCAGTATTCAGGCCCCTTTTCTGGCTCACTAAAAAACTAGGCAGTCTCCCCGGTTTTTCTTCCTGTCAGTCCTATAACGTTATAGGTCCAGTAATAGGAATCTTAAAAGTCCATTAGAAGGGAGAAGTGTTGAGAATAACTTTGTCCAACCTACCCACTCTTCCTCATACCTTTTAGATCTGATTTTACATTCTGGGTAAATGTTTGTTCAGTGGCAGCTGCAGAACCCAATGATTTAATCAGAACCACTGCAACAAAACCCCTATCACAACTTTGAAATGTTGACTTCAGCCCTTAAATGTGTGTGTGTACGTGTGACATCACAAGATGTACACATTGTACACCTTGTGTACAATGGGAGTTAACAGGCTCAGACTTAACCCAGACAAGACCGAGTGGCTATGGGTATTGCCTCCCAAAGACTATGTCGACTGTCCATCCTTGGTTCTGGGGGGGAAAAAACTGTCCCCCTCAGAACGGGCTCGCAATTTGGGTGTCCTCCTAGACTCACAGCTAAAATTAGAACAACATTTGGTAGCTGTAGCTAGGGGGACCTTTGCACAGGTTCGCTTGGTGCACCAATTGCGAAGATTATTGCAATGCACTCTACATGGGGCTACCCTTGAAGAGTGTTCGGAGACTACAGTTGGTCCAGAATGCAGAGATTATTGCAATGCACTCTACATGGGGCTACCCTTGAAGAGTGTTCGGAGACTACAGTTGATCCAGAATGCAGCTGCGCCAGCTGTTATGGGTACACCTAGGTAGACCCTATTACACCAAATTCTCCGCGAGCTGCACTGGCTCCCTATTGGTCTCCAGGCACAATTCAAGGTGTTGGTTATTACCTTTAAAGCCCTATATGGCTCAGGACCAGGCTATCCTTGAGACTGCCTTCTA
>QLTV01000974.1:1233956-1267543 GCA_003457575.1 Thermophis baileyi | reverse complement strand
TATTATTATTATTATTATTATTATTATTATTATTATTATTATTATTATTTTAATTAAATGTATCTTAAAGAAAAAAAGTCAATTGAGGCAGGGAGCATAGCAGATCCTAAGAGATGAACCCACAAGATTGTAATAGATATAATATTGCCTATTGCTGATGTAAAGAATGGCGAGGGTGAAATGAGATCTATATTAATGGGTCTTCTGAGGTTAAGCATAGGTGCTATATGGCATAACCATGTTTTATGAAGCAGCTTATCTTGAATTAGACACTGGTCTCTGTAGTCCAATCTGATCAGGTCTGACAAGAAGCAGCATTCCAAAGTTTCAGCCAGAGCTTTTCCAAGCCATACCATTTTATGAAGCCAACACATCAAAACTTCCTGTGAGGTAATACTGACCCATATAATGGACCCAGCTGACCATGCAAAGTGATCTTATGGAAGCGGAGACAGAACAAAACATTGAATCAAGAAAGATCAGAATTATATTCCTCTTCAGTTTCCAATTATTATTCTTCAGTGGATTTACAGACATTTTCTTACATTTGGAAATATATATATATATATATAAAACTGGAGGATAAGCCCTCACATATATAAATACAGGAAAGGGAGGGAAAAATATTTTCAGGAAATTTGGATATACAAAAGATTTAATTTCCCATTTAGATTTTAAATCTCCTCAACATTAAGAGCAATCTGCTAGCAAAGGAAGGCTTAGTTCTCTGCACTCTGAAGAGGTAAGAATCCTCCCTTATCTAGAACCAGGGGTGGGTTCCTCCCAGTTCGGACCGGTTCTCCCAAACCGGTAGCGGCCTGCTGGTGATGTCACAATGATGTCACCGAACCGGATCGGTCGGTGCCGGTCCGTGGGGGCCGCCATCTTTTTTTAAAAAAAATTTTTTAAAAATTTTTTTTCCTTTTTTTTCTTTTTTTTCTTTTTTTGAATTTTTCTATTTTTTTTCCTTCTGAGCATGCGCAGAAGCCGACTTCCAGCACTGTGCATGCAGTCACCATCTTTTTTTTGGCTTTGTTTTTTTATTTTTTATTTTATTTTTTGTTACTGCGCATGCGCGTGCGCACGAAGCACGTGCGTGCCCAAGTGGCGCACCCACACGGCACGGGAGGGAGCGAACCAGCAGTGAGGTAAGTTGGAACTCACCCCTGTCTAGAACTACACAATAAAGTTGCAAGAAGACATGGTTCAGAAGGTCCATTTGATTTGAGGTATAGATCCTGCAGGAGGAGAATGAAGAGATAGCTAGGGGAAAACCAGGAAGGAACTTTCACATTTATCCTTCAAAATTTGACCACTCATTTCTCCTGAGACTTACATCTAATTACTTATTGAGAACTCTTACTGGCTTTTAATTAAAACTGTCAAGCAAGGTAAAAATTCTCAACTTTTTAAAATGAAAGATCATTCAAGTAATCAAGAAGAAATCCCATATCTCTACGGCATTTCAATATCACAGTCAAAATGGTCTCATAAGCCATCTTTGTGTATTCAAAGAGTTGCATGTGATAAGAGGGGATGACAAGAGGTGTACAAGTTTGGCTTCCCATTACTCTCTTCATGTGCAGGCTGAGCGCCTGAAGCAAAATCTATGAAGAGAGATACCAAATGATATTCTGTTCAGAAGACCATTTTACAAATGACAATCAAATCAGAGCTGGAACTAGTGTGCTGGTTCTCTCAACCTTCTTCATTAGTACATAGCATTTTAAATAGTTGACCAGGGATGTGGATCAGGGATGGGTTCCTCCCGGTTTGGACTGGTTCGCCCGAACTGGTAGCGACCCACTGGTGACATCACGATGACATCACCGAACCGGATCAGTCGGTGCCGGTCCGTGGGGGCCGCCATCTTTTTTTAATTTATTTTTTGGAATGTTTCCCCCCCTTCTGAGCATGCGCAGAAGCCGACTTCCGGCACTGTGCATGTGGTCGCCATCTTTGTTTTGGCTTTTTTTTAAAAAAAATTAATTTTGGGGGGGATTTTTTGTTACTGCGCATGCACGCGCACGCGAAGCATGTGCGTGCCCAAGCAGCGTGCCCACGCGGCACGGGAGGGAGCGAACCGGCATCGAGGTAAGTTGGAACCCACCCCTGATGTGGATCCTTGGCAATATAGTTAGTGTTGAGTTTGAGATAGGACACTTGGCTCATCCTATATTTCTTCAATTCCCTTTAAGGAGGTTTGCTGTGCTATAACAGGGCTCCATGGAGAAACAATCAGTAGTGACTTTGTTAAAAACAAGGCTTTAGTATGGGCACAAAGAGTAACAAGTATAAGAGTAAAAGGCTGTGAATCAGTTCACAGCTATAACTTGGCTCTGTGTATTCCTGCTCACTGCTTCTCTTCCTGTAAAAGCAATCTGTTATTTAGTCCTGCTGTTTCAACAGCTCTAGCTATTTTTATTGGCCAATCTTTGGAGCTTCACATGTCCTTTTCTATATTTAGTTTCCAGAGGCATTGTAGTCACATCAAAATGGAGAATGAAACGTCCTGGGAACAATGTGCCAATTATTTGTTTTAACAAGGGCATGCTGCATGAAAGTCAGAAAAAACGTGGCTGTAATATGCAGACTCTGTAATGACTATCCGTTTCCTTATTTATGGGATAGTCCTAACATGTACAGTGTCCACTAACATCCAGTTATTGATGGTGAGATTGCTGTCCAGCATCATAGTGATATCATACATAGTGGTTTTTACTAGCAGGGCCATATTTTTCTGGAGAATTAAGGGGGTTTCTCATTGATAAATCTGTTCTGGCAATAATTGTTGCTCTCCCTTTTTATACTTCTGTATGTTTTTGCAGAGAGATGATCTATTAAATAAGCAAAATCCTCCTAGAAAAGGAATAACATGGGGCTTTTGAACTACATAGCACAGATTCAAATACTGGCTACTTGTTTTATGTCTGCGATCCAAGAAGAAAGACAGCAACCAAACACAGATAGATAGATAGATAGATAGATAGATAGATAGATAGATAGATAGATAGATAGATAGATAGATAGATAGATAGATAGATATAGATAGATAGATAGATAGAGATAGAGATGATAGATAGATAGATAGATAGATAGATAGATAGATAGATAGATAGATAGATAGATAGATAGACAGACAGAGATAGAGATGATAGATAGATAGATAGATAGATAGATAGATAGATAGATAGAGATAGAGATAGAGATAGAGATAGAGATGATAGATAGATAGATAGATAGATAGATAGATAGATAGATAGATAGAGATAGAGATGATAGATAGATAGATAGCGATAGAGATGATATATATATCTATATCTATATAGATAGATAGATAGATAGATAGAGATAGAGATGATAGGTAGATAGATAGATAGATAGATAGATAGAGATAGAGATGATAGATAGATAGATAGATGGATAGATAGATAGATAGATAGATAGATAGATAGATAGCGATAGAGATGATAGATAGATAGATGATAGATGATAGATAGATAGATAGATAGATAGATAGATAGATAGATAGATAGATAGATAGATAGATAGATAGATGATAGACAGACAGACAGACAGACAGACAGACAGATAGAGATAGAGATAATAGATAGATAGATAGATAGATAGATAGATAGATAGAGATAGAGATGATAGATAGATAGATAGATAGATAGATAGAGATAGAGATGATAGATAGATAGATAGATAGATAGATAGATAGCCATTTTTAGCTGATCCCTGCAAAAACATGTTATGGGAATAACTTTTTTTTCGTGCCATGTTTTGTGATGCCTTAATCTCATCTTCAGGCCATGAAGGAGACAACCTTTATGGTCCTTAGCTGCACCAGCATTAACAAAGTCTTTCTCATCCATTTCAACACGGTCCAAAAGCAATTTCAACTTGGAGTAGTTTCGCTATTAGGGCAAAATTCCAAAAAGAACTAGGAATATGCAAATGATAATATTAGTCAGTGAAGTTACAGCTACAATAGTCACAGTCAAGATACCACTTTTTCAGTAGGGATATTAATATTCCCTCATTGGTCGTCCTCATTGATTTTCAAGCTGTAAAATTTAATCATATATCAATCATATATAAAATCATACACACGTGTGTGTGTGAGTTTGTGTGTGTGTATTTATCCTGACCATGTGTTGCATATAAGTAGCTTGTGAATTAAAATTATACCATCTTTGTTCTGTGAGGGAATTTGCTTGCTTTGTTTGCATAAACATATACGAAAACAACAACAAAAAAATGGAGATGGACTATCATTACCCAAATTGATAGCAGCTGTGCTTACTGAAAAATGTTTTCCTCAAATCTGTTGACATGTTGGAAATTAAAAGAAATGCATCACATGGTTTGTTCCATGTTCCATTCCACATTTGCTCTGAGAGATTCTCTCCCTGCTTATTGGTCCATTTCTTGTGTCACTCTAGTCAGGGAAGTTTGTTTTGAGGCGGGGCCATCCAACCAACCAGGCGGAGTTGGTTTCTTAATGGAGCAAGAGCAATGAGTATTTTTCCTGAACTGCAAGAATGAACACTATGGACTGGAAATTCAGATACCATATCCCAACAATCGAGCTGATAATTCTTGACCTGCACTTCAGAAAAGTATAATTGGGGCCGTAACAGTCCTAGTGAGAGATATTGGGGGCATAATTCATGCCAAGGTTGGCCCTTGAACTCTGCAATATAGGGGTGTGCAATTCTTTTGTGGCCTAAAGCCATATACTGGGAACGCAGTCTGAAAAATAAGTAAAAGGCAAAGGTAAAGGTTTCCCCTGTCCTGTTGTATCCGACTCTAGGGGACAGTTGTCTGGAGATATTTCCGTGGTCATGTGTCCAGCATGACTATATGCTGAAGGCTTAGTGGTTAAAGACCCTGAGCTTGTCAGCTGGAAAGCAGACAGCCCAGGTTCAAGTCCTGAGCGCCCTGCAATGGAGTGAGCTCCCGTTACTTGCCCTAGCTCCTGCCCAACTGGCAGTTCGAAAGCATGCAAATCCAGTTAAATAGGTACCACTTTGGTGGGAAGGTAACAGTGTTCTGAAAAATAGAATGAAAACTACTTTGGATACAATTCGATTACATTTTATGAAAGTTAGCTATAATTAATATAACTCTGGCATGGTACATGGTATGGCTCTCACACCTGAAAGTCACAATTAATATAACTCTGGCTCTCACACCTGAACCTTTATTCCAGGAGAGTCTTTCCTACAATTCCCTTTTGTTTCTCCTGCAAAAAAGGTTTCTCACCCAGTACCTAAGCAGAGGAAGGCATCCCTGTGTTTGATGCTCGCTGTTATTCCTTTAGGGCCAATCTGCTCCCCTTCCCCCCCTCCCTCACCACCCATCTCTACAGGGAGGTGATGTCATAGAGCATTATGCCGAGTCTCCCATGATGTCTACCTGGAAATTGCTGGAAGGCATAAAGTGCCTAGCGAGGACTGTATTATTAGATCAATGCTGGTTTCACTTTCAGGAAAGTGAAAAAGAGCAATTCTCGGGAGGGCTGCCAAACAATGTGGGGGAAGTAAAAAAGGCCTAGTCTACTCTTGTCCCTTTATCAGCAGTTCGATGTTCAGACATCAGCCGAGGATGCTTGCCACTGAAGGGAATACCACTTGCTAAAATTTTGCACAGCAATGTGCTATTAAAAGGAACAGCTGCAGGGGGCCAGCTGAGAAACTGGCAAGGCATAGTTCTGAGTCTCGAACACGAGGAAAGCGGAGGAGAAGATGTTTCAGAAGGAAGCCAAGAAATTTGTTTGGTTGACAAAAGGGAGATGGGAAAGTTTGGGTAGCAAAGGAAGATAACTTATTTCACTGGATATCAGCTGTGTTTTCCCTCTCCAGTTTAGTAGAAGTGACAGAACATTGTCACTGATTCAGTTTCCTTCTCCTACTATAGAAGTTCAGGCAAAATCCTCCCTCCCCACTTGACATTACAAATCTGTCTAAAAAGTTTAGCTTTGGAGTAATCCTCCACACAAAGCAAAAGAAGCTACCCTTGGAGTCTAAATCACGCTGGGAAGCTGGCCTATCTAAGGGGGTTATAAGTACTATTGGATTAAAAGCATAAAACAGAATTTGGAAAGTTAAGCATAATTTTCAAGAACAACCTCCCCCTGTGCCTGGAAAAAAAAGTTTTTGATCAGTGTGTGTTACCTATTCTAACATATGCCAGTGAAACATGGAGACTAACCTCACAATCGATACAAAAGCTATGAGTGGTGCAAAGAGCCATGGAAAGATACACACTCAGCATCACTAGAAAGCAGGATGAGCCTTACTTGAGTTCAAGTCCTGCCTTAGCCCCGAAAGCCAGCTGGGTGAGTTTGGGCTGGTCACTCTCTCTCAGCCCAACCTATCTCACAGGGTTGTTGTTGTGGGGAAAATAGGAGGAGGAAGACATGCTGGAAATGTTTGCCATCTTCAGTTATTTGTAAAAATAATATAACTGGGAAATAAACATGTCATTTATGTATGTCAAACTCCTCAAAAAGTGTAGGCCCAAGCCAAGGTTAGTAGTTCTAAGTCACATTTCTATTCCTATTCCCCAGTGTAGGATCATTGCAAAATGTTGGGTGTTCGGAATAGGCAAGTTGATATACAAGTTTTCTGAGAACACATTACTTGGGATGAAACATGAGCTAGTCCTTTAGGTGTGAGCCAGTTTGTTGTAGTGGTTAAGGCATCAGACCAGAAACTGAGAGACTGTGAATTCTGCCTCAGGCATAAAGCCACCTTTGGACCAGCCACTGTCTCTTGGCCCTGAGAAGCAGGGGTGGGTTTCTCTTACCTTCCCTACTAGTTCGGAAGTGCGCGCGTTGCATCGGAAGTGAGCGTTTTGCGCATGCGCATCACATCCGGGTACTGACCCTCTGCACATGCGCAGAAGCCTTTGCGCTTGCACAGAAGCCTTTGCGCATGCACAGAGGGTTATTTGCCAGCCGCTTTCAAGCAGCAGCGATCAGGGAACTGGTTCGGGGGCATGGCAAGCCGGCCTTCACTACCGGTTTGGCGACCGTGGCCAAATTTTCACCACCGGTACGCGCGAACCGGTCTGAACTGTTAGCGGAGAAGGAAGCAATGGCAAACCACTTCCAAAAATCCTTGCCAAGAAAATTGCCAGGAGTCAACACCGATGCACTCACACAGTCCTTAATGCAGCCTTAATGGGTCTTAAATCTAAGAGTAGCTGGAATCCATTATTTTCCATTGTTTTTCTTCCTTTCCTTGTATTTTCTACCTACTCTGTAACTGTTACATATGTGTGCTTTGGAAAAATACTGTGGCATCCAAATTATCAGTATGTATGTGTATGTTTGACAATGTGTTAAAGCACTCTTGCAAATCATTTCAGGAAAGTGAATATAAATAAGTGAAAGTAAATATAACATCTTCTACCGAATCCAGAAAGAAGTGAGGAAGAGCCGGGGGGGGGGGGACAGGCAAAACAGCAGGGGATCATGTATGTGTTTGAAAACACTAAGATTTGGAAACATCAGAATTCAGGGAGAAAAATCTGAGGAAGAATATTTCAAAAACATCCTGCCTTAATTGCTATACTTCACCGAATAGTGCAGTAGTGAAAGAGCAGTTCCACCTCCGGGTCTAAACCTCCTTTTCTGCTCCCATTCTTATTACTTGAGAATGCTAATGTCTATTTATGTGACAATCCATTTCTCCACTTGTGCTGTGTCTGTCGCAGCATTTGCTGAAGTGCCCCATTAAATAATTACCATTGTCAAGGATAATGTACTTGTGCCACCATTTAGAAATTTCCAGAGCAGAAATCCTCTGATGTTTGAAATCTAAGGCTGAGTTTCTGTGCTTGCACATATATTGTGTGATAGAAAGAGGTGCACGGTCTGAGATTCCAGGGCCACGGGGCCTCTCAAGAGCCATAAACGGGGCCCTCAAAGCTCTGCTAAGATTTGCCACTGAATTATGGTATTTATATGTGCCAGAAGGGGAATGGATTATATATATGATGTCACTTTTAATTTAATTATATTTACATGTAAATTAGATTAAATCAAATGTAGCCCTGCTCTCCTCCACTTCCATGTCCTGGTCACATCAACTTTTTACACAGCAGCTCCCAACATGCCATTTAAAGGTCAAACTGTGCCTTCAGCCTATGGGGAAAAAATGCATAACTGTGAAGTACTAAATCCTATTAATTCCCTTTTGCATTTCATCAGTAAACAAAGCAAAATACCTGAAACAAACAAACAAAAAAGAGTTTTCATCAAAAATAAAATTCCCTTTGCCCCAAGTGGGTGATCTAATTGGGACTAAGATGATAAAGAAGCAGAGGATTAGCAATTGATTCATTTCCTGCAGCAGGAAGGAAAGAAACATGACTTTAAAAATCCTTGATATATATCGCTCATCATCTTGAAATTAGCCCTTAATGCCATTTACCAGAGTTTGGTCACAAGCCTTTCCTGGGATCTCAGTTTGATGGGGAAGGTGTTTCACAGCTGATACTCGAGGAGGCAATTGCCTAAAGAATAGTCTTTCAGAGCCACTGCGTAGCTAATGGAGTCTCTAATAGGGATCGAGACTCTATCCTTCAGGTCACCAGGTGTGACAGGATATTATTAAAATATGAAAGCAGTTCAGCGACTTGCATGGAAAGAGCTGATTCCATAAATCCTCAGCTTTGCAGTTCAGTTAGCCAAAGCCAAGTGTCAGCATCAGGCATTTAAGCCATCATTAAGAATGGACTGGGGTGACCTTTTTCTAACAGGGCTGATGCCTGAAACACACACACACACACAAACAAAGCTTGGGCTACTCTCAGTTTGGGTCTACTCCTCTGTCTCCCTACAAATTATGAAGTAGGATGGCAACTGTTATATCTGCCCTCCGTAGCTTTGCCTGTTAAAATGAGGAACAGGAGGATTGGTTAGTGAAATGGGTGGGGTTCAGAGGTGGGTTCTATCCGGTTCTTTAGAACCGATAGTAAACCGGCGATGACGTCATGGAGCCGGTTCTGTCGGTGTCTCCGTGGGTGACGCCATCTTGGATTTTGCTTCTGTGCATGCGCAGAAGCTAATTTTTGCTTCTGCGCATACGCAGAAGCTATTCTTTGATTGCTGCAGGGGCGCGCACGCCCTGCGCAACCCTGAACGAACTGGCAGCAAAAGGATCCAGAACCCACCCCTGGTGGGGTTGAAGCACCATAGTGTGGAACTGGGAGAAGAGAGGCAGCTTGGTGAGAGTCTGGGGGCTGTGAAAAGGGACCAGCTGCAGTGGCTCATAAATCCGGTGGCTCTGCAAGAAAGTGGACTAAGAAGGCAGTTCAAGCAGCAGCAATCTCTTCATCTTTGTTGAACAATATAACTCATTTTCTATATCTGTGATCGTGTTCACAGGTTCAGCAGATACAGTATTCAGCTTCCAGTCTCAGGGCTGTTCTGTTGCCACTTTCCCCCTCTCTTTAGCCTAGGACAGGGTGAAGTCCCGAGAATAGGGTCCACCTCAGCTTCTCAGTACGTAAGATATGATTGTTTGCTACTGATATTAATAAACTACTTTGGAAACCTTTAAGCTAAACAGTAGCATAGGTGTGTATGTGTATTTAGTCTCTGTCTCACCAATGTACACACACAGATGTACACAAAATAAGTATAAAACCAAGGTACACCCCTTAAAAATGAATTGAAATAATAGGAAATATCCTAAACCCTTGAATTAAACTTGGTATTATACAAAGGGAACAATTCTACCCAAATTAAAGAAAAACCAAGCCCAAGTTCAATGGAGCTTATTTCTATGTAACCCTGCAGAGAAATTTGTTGACTGTCATGAAATTGCATAGGAGTATAATTGTCTAATGGAGATTCTCAATCATCCAGGTCATGGTTGTCTGAAAGGTGCTTTTTCAAAAGGCAACTGGACTTTCTTTGTTTTTCCTTGAAGACTGAAACTGAACTGAAGGGAACTGAAGAAGCTTCTTGGATGAGAAGAGAAACGTCTTCAAGGAAAAACAAAGAAAGTCCAGTTGCCTTCTGAAAAAAGCACCTTTGAGACTAAGGAGTATACATTTGCTTAAGCATGGTTTACTGAATAAATAATATTTGGCTGGATTTCTGCACCCACTAACCAGCACGGCTTTCAACCACAGTAACAGAGCATTTTAAGCTAAAATCAGACAAACCATACTGTAGCTTGGTATTCATATGCCTACAATTAGGCATATGACATGGACAGATCACAAGGTAGCCTAAGAAAATGGGGCAAGACTTTTGCATGTCAGAAATAACTCCGATAGGTAGGATCACAGAAGAAAAAGTCAGACTATGTTTGTGCTGTGCAGATGGGGACACACACATAGAAGCCACAAGTGGCCAACTTTTGAATGAGCCTTTGCCACTGCCCCATTAACAGCAGTTTGCTTTGAAATATTTAGAGGTCATTGAGAGTGATTAACTTTCTGTAGCTAAAAGGCTTCCTTCCTTCTCATCAGACTTCTGTTATGGGAGCAAAGAATGTTAAGTTGAATGCTCTTGGTTTATTTTCATCCACTTACTAGGGCAGTTGAGAAGCTCATGTGGACTTTGCATGTGAAAATCCCATTTACTTGAAGAGGAGGGGGAGGGGGAGGAGGAGAAAGAACCAAAGGAAAACAGACACCCAAACACTCCATTTCTACTTAACAACAAGTTGAGATCAGGAGCATTTTAAGGCTAATTATTTTATCAGCTTAGTGTCTCTGACTCATACGTTATGTAAGCAGTCTTTTTTTCTTTCTCTCTTTTCTAGTTTGGAAAGAAATTACTTGGGGACAAGGCCATGTGGACCATACAGTTAGTTTTGCAGGAACAAGGGCGACCTTCATCTGGCAGATAAAGCAGATAAATAATGACAAAGGTGGAAAACCATCAGAGACAGACATACACACCCCCACACAAAGAGATTGCAGGAAATGTCAAACTCTCATTGACTTTCTTCTTTATTTAGACACAGAGATGCTAAGCAACTCTTACACTAAAACTGGGCTGGATTTGCTTGGACTTATCTGGACATGTATATATAAAGTTCAAGTCCTCCCTTGATCATGGAGCTTACTGGATCACTTTGAGCCAGTTTCTCTCCGATTGATATAGTTCAAAAAGTGGCTATCGTGGGGATGAAATTAGCAGAGAACCTACACTTCTCAGAAGAAAGGCCAGTTATATACAATGAACCAGGGAGATAAACAAGGGTATCCTACTCCCCCTTTTCTGTCTCTTTTCTGGTATCATTTTGCATTATGATTGCCATTTTCTTACACTTCTGAATTTCTCTTATATCCTTAGAACCAGAAATGACACTAATATACATAGTTGTTAATAATGCCCAGAGAATAAACATCTTTAAATGCTGCTTTCTATCCCTAATCCAGTATCAGTCCTTAGATGCAGTATATTAATAGGACATCTGTAAATCCATTGATAGCATGAGTCCTACTATTCTTGCTGTTGTGCCAATTATTATACTGCTAGTTACTCCTTCCTACAGCTATATGTCCTGCTTCTGCACATGAAATACCATGTTGTTCTTAAAAGAATCTGCTCTGAGGCACATACATTTCTTCTTCAATCTGCTGTTCAGAACATAAAGCATTTTACTACATCATGTTTGGCTATATTACAAGTTGCTTGGTCCTTACAAGGAAATGTTGGCCTCTAGATGTTGCTCAGCTACAACTCCAGATAGTCCAGTTAGCATGGCTGATGGTGAAAGATGCTGGTAGCCATAGGTCAATAACAGTTGGAGAGCTACAGATCATCTGTGGATATGAATGTCCCCATGTGGAAGTTAGACAAATACCTGGCAGATTCTTTCAACATTTGGATTAGCCATTGAGATCCAAGTTTGGATTAGCCAAGAGATCCTGACTATAAGTCAATCTTCTCAGAGATCCAGCTGAAATGGACCTTGCCCTAGCTAAGAAGCAGGATCCAGTACTAACTTGCCTGCAGCTGAACTATAACTCCTGCTTATCTGGCCATAAGTTGAATTTGTGGAGCTCTTTTGTTTGGTTCTTCCTGAGGCAGATGTTGAAACGTCTGACTCTTTCAAATATTTGTCTAACTAGCTGTCTTTGCCTACCTAAACTACACCCCAGAAAAACCTCATAACCACACTCCAGAAAACCTCCTGGTCCAAAATACAGATAGTTCAAAATCCAAGTAAAAGCTGTGACAATCATGTTTTGTTTCTGTTTTATAAGGGCGGGGAAAAGTTCTTCACTGTATTGGTATTTACAGTAGGTAGTAGAATTTTGCAATGAAGTTTATGAATTTTCTCCCTACCTTATAAGAAAAGCTATGGTAGTCAGAAGGGCTCTCCACTCCCATAGAGCTAGCAGAGAGCTATACAGGACATTCTTTTGTGAATCCCTATCACTATAAAGTTCCTTGTTTGACTATAAGAATGCACAGTCCCAGATTATATACATTTGCCATGTCAACTAAAAAAAATTCTTCAAAACACAAGTACTTTGTACGTTCTTAAAATTGTATATAGAAGAAAGGGACCTATTTCTGGCTATATGCTGGAAGCCAGGAATAGCGTTAAGTATAGAAAAGATATAAATCCTATTATTCTGCCTTGGCCACTGTAGAACAATTATGGTGTAGTTTTAGCTATTGTAGCAGAGAGAAAAGTTACAAAGCTTCCAATGGTGAATAGAGAAGAGTTCTGAAGCTGATTGTCTTCCTAATGGGAAGTGCACAATGAAGAGGAGACAGGATGAAAAAGCTGAAATCTTCAGTAGCGCAGAATTTAAGCATGCAAGGTACAAGCTTAAATCTAAAAGATACAGTGAATGTCAAGCCAAGTTATTATTTTTGTCCAGGCACTGATAATAGGGCACAGAATGGAAAGTGGAAATTTCAAAGAACAAAAACACACCCAAGAAACACAAAGAAATAATTTTCTGTTCAAAACAGTATAAAAATGAACCTGTGGACATACTGTGCATTATTGTCGAACTTAAGCACTTGGGCAATCCAAGAAGTGATACAATTCCATTTCCAGGAGATCAAGAATGTATATTGGAAGGGTAATAAAGTGTAGCTTATCTCCAGATGTCTTTCAACTTCTCATGGCCTTAGTGGGGAGTTTATTCTTGTTCACACAGTCACTAGAATTGTCTGCAGTGTTTCAAGGAGAATGTAGGTCAAATGAAAATCCAAACTCTTGCCCATCGTTTTGTGTACGCTGCTGATTTTAAAATATGGATTGTAAAGTATTTGAAGGAAATGACTCATGAGTAAATGGAGGATTTTTCTTCTGCCTAGCACTGAATAATGTTATGGTCTTGTGGATATTAAGTGAAGATCAAGCATTTTAAAAAGCCCAGTGTAGCCTTCTAGCATGGCCACATTCTCTGCTGCGGTGGCCATGAATGGAAAGATTTTATAAAAAGGAAACATCACAGATCTGAAAAACATGAATACAAATGGCATAATCTACTATGTAAAAGTATCTGTAACCTACCCACTTTCACACAAATTATTTCTACGTACTTCTAAACAGTGCCAAGGTAACACAGGGCAAATGTTAGAGGCAGGACCATCAGGCAGATTTTCTTAGAAATCTTCTAACCTTTATGTCACCTAGATATGACAAAGGAGTTGAGAGACAATGAATAGATGTTCCTATTACTCAATAGGAGCTGTTGTTGATTGCAGGATTTTTTTAAATAGGAAGGATGGGGAAAAAATAGTCTAATAGTGTAGAAAGTATAGAGGAAGGCCTTGAAGAACAGAGTGAAGATTGGTTACCAAAGCAACATTCAGATAAACATGGCTTAAGCTCAGACCAAGAAAGTGCTTTACAAAAATACCTAAGACAGCCCATCTGCCCCATTCACAGGAAGGTAAATGAGGGAGAAAGAGTCTGCTGTTATACAGTAGCTGTTCTAATAAAAATAGCTTTAGGCTCATACAGCATCTATTTCTTAACCTGGTCTAACCTTATGCCAGATTAAGAATAGGTACATAGTACTGATAGATGAATGAAATGTAAACTTATCATTGCACAATTTTCTATGAAGCTTAAGGAAAGTAGAGACTATCCATGAAGGTATCAAATGACTTTGATTCTCTTTGAATTTTCCTTACAAATTGTTCCATAACTTCATTCTCAAAAGAACTCTTAATCCAGGATTTCCCAATCAAGTATTTTGGATTTAGTTTTTATAACCTCTAGTATTGGGAGACATTAAAAAGAAATCTGAAGTACAATAGGTTAGGACTTTGATAGATGTTTGGAGACAAAAAACATCCAAAACAAGAGACTACACTTTTTTTTTCCAGCTAAACATCAAACATACTCAAGAAGTGACTGGAATTGGATCTCCAAGACTCTTATGTTACTTATCAAAGAAATGCAGGATTGTCCAATGGCATGTGCAGACTACAATGTCATCATAATATCGTTTTAAGGGGGAAATTACCTTTTAGATGGAGGTTAGCAATAGCGTTTAGACTTACATACTGCTTCATAGTGCTTTACAGCACTCTCTAAGTGGTTTACAGAGTCAGCATATTGCCCCCAACAATCAGGGTCCTCATTTTACTGACCTTGGAAAGATGGAAGTCTCAGTCAACCTTGAGCCCTGTCAGGATCGAACTGCTGGCAGTGGGCAGAGTCAGCCTGCAATACTGCATTCTAACCAGAGGTGGGTTCCTCCCGGTTCGGACCGGTTCGCCTGAACCGGTAGCGACCCGCTGGTGACATCACAGTGACATCATGGAGCCGGTTTGGTCGGTGCCGGTCCGTGGGCACCGCCATCTTTTTTTTGGAATATTTTTTTTGACAAAAAAAAATGTTTTTTTGAATTTTTTCATTTATTTTTTCTTCTGCGCATGTGCAGAAGCTGAATTTCCAGCACTGCATATGTGTCGCCATCTTGTTTTCGGTTTGTTTGTTTTTTGGATTTTTTTTATTTTTCGGCACTGTGCGCGTGCGCGAAGCATGCATGTGCCCACGTGGCGTGGACGTGCGGCGCGGGAGGAAGCAAACCGGCAGCGAGGTAAGTTAGAACCCACCCCTGATTCTAACCACTCCCCCACAATGATGAGTAACCTATTACTATGTCATAATTTGGAATGGATATTTCTATGGGAAGTTATAGATAAAATAAATCTTGGGAAAGGATTAAAAAAACCTGGATGGAGAGCAGGTCTCAATGGCAAGCAGTGAAGATTATAGCAAAGGGAACAATCTCTGCAACTGTCTCAGTATGTAATAGTACACAGCAACGGCATTCACTTTTACCTTTATTTAACTTTTGTAATTGTTTTGGAAATTGCAGCAAACAAGATCTGAAAAGATAAACAACTAGAATCAAAAGTCAAGCGGAAAAATACAAGATGAAATGCTGTGCAGATGATATAGCACTAACAAGTACATAAGCATAAAACATACCATAATTGATGGTAATAATGAAAGATTTTGGCTGTCTTTCTGGCTATAAAACTGATGAAAAGAAAACAAAGATAATAACAAGTCATTTAACTTTTGTCAAGGAAGATTGTGTCAAGAAACAGTGTATCTGTGCGATAACAAAAGTTTCAGTAAAATACTTAAGACTCTATTAGACAGGAAGTAGTAAAACATGTTTCAAACTGTTGCAATCAATCATGGAAAGAAATAAAACAAGATGAAAAAGTTTAAAATTTTCCTGAGTAAAGTTTATTGCAATAACCAAAATGAATATAGTATCCAAGATGAATTTTCTATTCTAAATGACACTGATTCCAATTTGGATAAAAATCTGCAGATTTGGCAAAGAATAGTTCATCGGTTTATATAGAGTGGGATAAAAACCTCGTGAGTAAGATTCAATGTTTTTCAAGATTCAAAAGAAAGAGGCGGATTATAATTTCTGAAATTTAGTCTGTATAATAGACTAAATGACAGAATGTATGTATGACAGAATGAATAAAATCTGTTAGCAGCAATAATAGAAAGAGCAGCCTTACCAAGGATCTTCACAGTTATACAGCATTTATGGTACAAAGACACAAGATAAGAAACTAACCTCAAAGGGCATAAGATATTGTTTTTTAAAAATGGAATCTTCTAAAAGTATGGATATATTCTGCAACTTCACCATTAACATCATCATTAAATGCTTTTTAATCCAAGGACAACTATGGTAAAAAACAACAACAACCAGCTTAATTATATGTGCCAATATGACATATCCAAATTCAGAAAACAGACTGAAGACAAAACAGGGACTACTCAGTAAAAGAAGGAATCTTCTATTTTCAAATAACATATTTTCAAGTATTTTCAAATAACTGGAAAAATGCTACATCGAAGATGGAATATTTTACACATTTGGTGCTTTTGCCAAAAATTCAAAATACCAGAAAGGAATACATAAGACTGTTCAACATGTCCTAAAATAAATTTTGAACTGAAACCACAGATATTTTTTTGAGGTATAATTCCAGAAAACAATGAAATATTCCAATTTACTAAGATGCCCGTTGACAGCAGCAAGAACAAACCTGGGTGACATTGGAAAAGAGAAACTTTGCCATCAGAAGAGACAAAAATTGGAGAATAATGATAATGGAGAAATTGCATGTACAGTATTCACAATAGAGGTTTAACCAAGTTCAAGCAAACTCCCTTCTATACAATATTTACACAACAAGACAGATTTGGAATACAGTTTCTAGAATTTAAACCACAATTAATAACAATTATTGATATTCAGTGTAAAGTACAAATGTTCAAACTGTGGTTACTCGTTGAGGCCACAAATGGAAAGCACAGGCAGCATGTGTTACTAGAAAGTCTTTTCACTTTGCTTTTTGAAAAATAAATCAATATTTAGTCTCTCTCTCTCTCTCTCTCTCTCTCTCTCTCTCTCTCTCTCTCTCTCTCTCTCTCTCTCTCTCATTTTAATAATAAAAATATATATTTTTAAAAGATTAGAACAGTACCTTGGCTGAAAAAGGGTAGGAGTAAGCTAGATTATAAAGGACTACCTTGTCTGTTAGATTTAGTTTTTTCTGATTCTTTGTTTACTGCTCCCGCCCTTCCCACTTTCTGCATTAATTCAGTTGAGTGGAACTATCATATGATCTCCAGATATTGGGAATAAACAAAGACTCAGGTTTTCGGGTATTACAGCTATAAGAATGACCCTCAGCATTTCACAGATTCAGTATATAATGGTATGTGCTACCTATTTATTTAAGGGAGTGAAATTACCCTCATGGATCTGTTATTTGTCCCAAAATATTAAGAGTCTGAATTAGATTTTATTCTTACTTTGACATGTGAACTCCCTTTACAATGCAAAAGAGAGCTTACTCGGCAAATACTCTGTTATCATAATACTATCATAGAGAAGTCATACCTGGACCAATGAAACTTTTATAATCTTATAAAATTTTATAATATTCTTTATTTTTTGCTTGTTAAGGATACACTGATTTGAAATGAATTCCTTCCTGAATCCTTTCTCAATTTCTAAAATGGAATTATTACAATCCTTCTGCAATCCTCTACTACTGAAGCCTGGAGCTGCCCTAAATAAATACTTGGAACACATTCTCCCCTCTTACAAACTATGGCATGAAGATGTCTGACTATTGATTCTTCAAAGGGTATCTCCATGAAATTGAGTCAGCCCAACAATTGTTAATGTATGGTGCTGTTGGGACATATTTTTATTATTTTAATTAAATGTAATCACAGAACTAAATTACAGTTCTACAACATGAATCCCAATCAAGAAACACCCGCTAAAAAGGAGGTATATGTTCTCAAATGTTCAGTTACTAACCCTAACATTTCCAGTTTTTTTCATTTTACTACTCTACATTCTGCATCAGAAAGATCGGCTTGACTGAGATAATCATGATTATTTTGCAGAGAGCTGTTAAACTAAGTCTCAGCCATAAATGGAAGGAAAGTGAATATAAATTCTAGCTAAAAGATACATGGGAAAAAAATAATCAAATTTGGACAAACAACGTTGACTGAAGATTATTTACCCAAGAAACTGCTGAAGTTTCAAGTACCTTGATGTACCTGCATCATTGGAACAGAGAAATAAATGTGCTTAGCATTAGCTCTAGTGGGATCCTGACATATCTATAGTTACCTCTAGACTTTGTTCTTCTGAATTAGGCTTAGAGCCTCTGCTCTCCATTAGGATGTTGTGGTTGCATAGCTACTTAGTCCAGACTGTTCATGATCAATAGTCCATTGGCTTAACAAAACAGAGGCAGTGAATAAAGAGAAGCAAGCTGCAATGTGCAAAAGAATTTTTACCAGGGGAAGAAGTATCATCGAAAAAGCTTCTCGTTAAAGAAGAAAAGTCACGGTAAAAGTGACATTCATGTAACTGTGTCTCAAGAAAGGCTAAGCAATAGTCCCTTCATTCCAGAACATTACAGTCCCTGAAACAACCATTCTCTCATTATCTTTGTGTGTATATCAGTTTTTTTCTATGCTGCTAAAAATAAACACATGCTCTTAATGGCAGGCATTGCTTTGCTGTGCCAGCTGCTAAGCAAATAAACTTCCCAATAAAAATGTTGTCATTGTGAAATAAGAGATATTTAATTAAATAAAGGAGAAAAAAGGCAAACTGCCATTACAAGAACATAAAACTGTAAGGCATGAGATAAAGCTAAATTATTACAAGGCAGCTTACTTCATCTAATCCTTCAAGATAAAGATGAAACCCAGAGATTGCATGTGTTGTGAAATCAGCATAAGCCCTAAGCAAATATTAGGTAACTGGGGCAATATAAACTGATTTATAATAAATACAAACAAGGATGCTAGGTTTGGTTGAGGAAATGCAAACTGAATTGCCCTGGGGCATAAAATATTCCATGCTTAAGTTGGGAAACTCAAAAAACAGTCGTAACTCATGGCATCCAAATCTTAACCAACTACAGGTAGTCCTCAACTTACAGCAGTTCATTTAGTGACCTTCAGAGTTACAAAAGCACTGAAAAAAAATGACTTAGGACCGTTTTTCACACTTATGACCATTGCAGCATCTCCATGGTCAGATGATTAAAATTCAGATGCTTGGCAACTGGTTTATATTTATGATGGTTGCATAACCAGGGTCATGTGATCAGCTTTTGCGACCTTCTGACAAGCAAAGTCAATGGGGAAGCCAGAATCACCATGGCAAGAATGGTGGTGAAATGGGGCAAAATTCACTTAACGAATATTTCACTTAGCAACATAAATTTTGCGCCCAGTTGTGGTTGTAACTTAATGACTACCTATGTCTAACATGAAAACAAATAAACCCCATAAACAAAATAAGGAAGCATTTCAACTTAGACTTGGTTCCTGCTGATGCTATGCACAACTGATGTATGTATTCATCAGAAGCCTGCCACCTGCTTGGCATTCTGGAAAGGTTTGGCCATGAGATAGGACAATGGAAAACTTAGCAGTTTCTGCCTTCTTTAATCTAACTAGCTTTCCAACTGTTCTTCCCCAGTGGTGGGATTCAATTTTTTTTACTACCGGTTCTGTGGGCGTGGCTTGGTGGGCATGGCGTGGCATGGCTTGGTGGGCGTGGCTTGGTGGACGTGGCAGGGGAAGGATACTGTAAAATCTCCATTCCCACCCCACTCCAGGGGAAGGTTACTGCAAAATCCCCATTTCCTCCCAATCAGCTGGGACTGGGGAGTCAGAGAATAGATGGGGGTGGGGCCAGTCAGAGGTGGTATTTACCGGTTCTCTGAACTGCTCAAAATTTCCGCTACCGGTTCTCCAGAACTGGTCAGAACCTGCTGAAACCCACCTCTGGTTCTTCCCTTGGACCTCTAATCTTGCTTAAAAGACAACATTTAGAATGAAGACTGGAAGATGGGTACAACCCAGCTTAAGCACCGCAGCATTGTTTTTCTGCTCCAGATCGCCCTTGAGAGAAAGCTGCTGTTGTGCTCTTATTTTATTATCTCTGTATGCAATCTTCTCTTGGAGCTTCAACAATGATTTTAAGAAACATGGCTAAAATATACATATTGCACACATATGGAAAATAATATCCCTAATATAATATTTGAAGGCTGTGGTACTTTAATCTCTTGAAAGCCCTCCCTCCAATATTTGTTTGTTTTGCAAATGCATATGGCGGTCTAAATTCAGGTGGCAAACCAGTATAAATCATACATAAAAGCAAAAGAAAAAAACAATATCAGCACCAGGTAAAAACCCTAATCAACTCTAAAACTAAAAACTCTAAAAACCAGCCATTGGCTAGGTCCCATTAACATTTCAGTCTTGGGCTTGAGGAAAGATTCATAGCTTCATTTCGGAGTACCTTTTTGAGGGAGAAAACGTCTCCCTCTGATCTTACATCTTTCTGACTTTGGTGCTGGGAGGGAGCCAACAGAGGCATGCTAGGGAGGGATTGTGAATCTATTTGCAGCCACTGCTCTCCCAAGCCATGGTTCTATCCCCAGTAGAAAGAGCAACCTGAGAAATCCTAGAGATGGATTCACCACTTTTTCTTTTCCAGTGAAGAAGTCAAGTCTCCTATGAGAGGAGGTGAACCCTTAGCAACAACATTGAAGTGGTTTATCATATCTTTTTCCCCAGCTTTTTGTTTGTTTGTTTGTTTGACTTTCCAGTCTGTCCTGTGCCCTCGTAATTCCCATGTGTCTCCCATCCATGTAGTAAACAGGTCAGGCCTGGCTAAGCTGTTTTGAGATCAGCCGCTTGAGCTAGATTACTTTTTAATAAAGATGTTTGTAAAAGCCACTCTACTTTCATAGCTTTCTGCAAGAAGGGTTATTTTTTTTTTCCTTTCTCCAATGGTTCTATTGCATTGAGATCTTCAAAGTGGCCAATAGGCTTGTTCTTGATTTGCATTTTGAGCTTCTTGTCTCAAAGGCTTGTACTATATGTGGTCATTTATGGCCACATTTATTTGAGCCAAAGCTGGCAGGAAAGTTCAAAATCATGAGTGATCTTGACAACATTGAAATATTCACTTCCTACAATCCCTGCTTTTTTTTGGGCTCTGACTTTCAGCCTGCATCAGCCACAGTGGTGCAGTGGTTAGAATGCAGTATTGCAGGCTAACTCTGCCCATTGCCACCAAGTTTGATCCTAACGGAGCTCAAGGTTGACTCAGTCTTCCATTCTTCCAAGGTCAGTAAAATGAGGACCGAGATTGTTTGGGGCAATATGCTGACATTGTAAACCACTGAGAATGTACTATAACACATTATGGGGCTGTATATAAGTCTAAGTGCTATGGCTATTGCTATTGCATGTGACACAGGCACTCCTGTGACATAGGTACTTCTACTTTGGCCTCTTCCAGAGATGAAGCAACTCAATTTGCTTCAATGGGTTCCAGGTCCATGACAGGCTGTGCAATCTAAAGTACTTGAACTTGGTACTAAATACCACTGTTCAGTACAATTTATTCCTAAACAGGGGTTCATTGGATGGCAGCATTGCTACTTCTGGTTAAAGTAGGGCTACTGTATCTGGGTCGGAAAAAAAATCTGAGTACCACTCAGGTGGTAATTAAAGTGCAGGGATTTTGAAATGCTTTTCATGCTATTGAAGTGGTTATTTAAACAACAGCAGCAGCAACAACAACCCTGAAACTTTTGATCAAGAGACAAAGTGATAAATCATCATGAACACAAATGTTACTGGGGGTGGGAGCTTCTTAATGTCAGCTGACAAGTTCCACCTTTCTAGTATTCCTTACAAAAATTGCTATGGACACCTCTGCCAACAAACAGGGAATTTTTTCCCCCTTAGTTTTTCATGGAACATCATAAAGTTGAATTTGAAAAACCCGGGTTTAGTGGTTGCACAGATTTTTCTTGCTCAGATACGATAATCTTAGTTAAGGTATCACCACGTTAATTGGTCATACAAACCAGAGGTGGGTTCCTTCCGGTTTGCACCGGTTCTATAGAACCAGTAGCAAACTGCTGGTGATGTTACAGATCCGGTTCTGTCAATGCTGGTCCGTGGACGCCGCCATCTTTTTTTGGATTATTTTTTTTGCAATTTTTTACTATTTTGTTTCTTCTGCGCATGCGCAGAAGCCGAGTCCCCAGCACTGCGCATGCGCCGCCATCTTGTTTTTGGCTTTTTTGGGGGGGGGTTTGCAAATTTTTGCCATTGCGCATGCACGCACGGGGCGCAGCCACGCAGCGTGCAATGCGTGCGCAGCCATGTGGCGCAGGAGGAAGTGAACTGGTAGCGAGGTAAGTTAGAACCCACCCCTGATACAGACGTTTTATGAGATAATGAAGTTATACAGACACGAGGCAAGATTACAGTCATTCTTACTCTCTATTTAAAGAACTTCACAATGTATAAGGGACCATCAGTATGAGGTTGCTAACATACTGTAGGTTGTTAGAATCAGAGCTATAACTATTATGTTTCTCTGGCACTATTAAAGTCTCAGGGGGATTTAAGGCAGCAGTAACACAAAATGTTTCATACAATCTGGTTAAAAGAGGGAAAGTTCCTTACAAGCATGTTGAGCTGAAAAGTAAAAAAAGAAAAGAAAAAAGAAAAGAAAAGATTGCTTCGGCAGTTTTTTTTTTTTCTGAAAAAGATCTATTTAAACTGTCATTTGCCTTACATTTGGCTTGTGAGGATGTTCTCCTAATCCAGCACTTCTCAAATGGAAATTTCAAAATTTCGTGCACAATAATTAGTAAAATGGGGAAAAAAAGTCATTTTACCAAAAAGTATCTAGGTATGCATCTGTAATTTTATGAATTCTATGCTGCTGAAGAACTAAATGTCACTTCAGATCATCTTAAAGCTACATAATGCTTTTAATAAACAATCAAAAAGATGCCACCAAACAGCATCTATGAGATATCAATCAACGGAAAAGAGTTTTGCATAATCCCCCATTGCTTTGTAGTCAGAGAACTAACTTAACTTTTTTTGTCCTCTCTTCTTATCCTTTCAATGATCTCCCAAAGGTGCTTTTGCAAAAGGCAATTGGACTTTACTTTTTCCTTGAAGACATTTCGCTTCTCATCCAAGAAGCTTCTTCAGTTCTGGGTAATGAAATGTCTGCAAAATGTCTTTGGAGATTCTCAGTCATCCAGGTCATGGATGTCCAGGTGCAGAACTGAAGAAGCTTCTTGGATGAGAAGTGAAACATCTTCAAGGAAAAACAAAGTCCAGTTGCCTTTTGAAAAAGCACCTCTGGGATAAATAGCATGACTGAGAATCTCCATAGACATTTTGCAGACATTTCATTACCCAGAATTGAAGAAGCTTCTTGGAGAAGCAAAACATCTTCAAGGAAAAAGCAAAGTCCAGTTGACCTTTCCTCGAGCCTTTTCTTTGGCCTCTGCAATTAAGCAAAGTAGATTTGCTGTTATTCCAGATGTATGTATGTATGTATGTATGTATGTATGTATGTATGTATGTATGTATGTATGTATGTATGTATGTATATAAAGTTATTCCCAGAACATGTTTTTGCAGGGATCAGCTAAAAATTGCTATCTATCTATCTATCTATCTATCTATCTATCTATCTATCTATCTATCTATCTATCTATCTATCTATCTATCTATCTATCTATCTATCTATCTATCTATCTATCTATCTATCTATCTATCTATCTATCTATCTATCTATCTATCTATCTATCTATCATCTCCCTCCCTCCTTCCCTCCCTCCCCCCTCTCTCATCTATTGTGTTTCTTAACTGCCCGTCTCCTTCAGATGATACATGGACAAGTCCGTGGTTTTCTGGATTCACTGAAAACCATGTAACACATTGTTAAATTCGGTGAGGTTGGCAAACCTAAGAAAGAAGAAACCACTTAGACTTCTGGAAAGATCTTTATTGCTAGTATGTTAATGAAGTAGAATTTTGAAAATCTAAAGGCTAGAGACTGGAGTAGACTTCTGCTATACTGCAGTGCATGGAATGTATATGGCTATAGTTGGGGGATGGTTATATAGGCGTTCTTTTTACATGTCAGCGAATTTTAACGTTTCCTGCTTGAATGTGCCTTGCCATCTCCCGCCTCCGGGCAGGAAGTCAAAATCAGCACGCAGGGCGCACACCACTGCACAATCCGCAGTTGGGATTCGGGAGGTGTTTGCTTTGGCCCATCTTCAGCCCTCTGTGACCTCTGCTTACCCATCAAACCCTTTGCAGCACAGGTATGCGGTGACAAGCATAGGCAGTTGAGGGCCATTCTAAATCAGCATTAACAGAATACTTGCCTAACTCAACTTACAACTAGGATAATTAAGGTGGACTTACTCTGAACCTTTTTCTCATATTTTCACTACCCTTAATTCAGGAATCATTTTCTCCTATAATGGTCATTCTCCCACCTTCATGTTCCCAAAGTTTGTTATATACTCCATCAAACACACACATGTATTATGGTACTGCACTGTCTACAATGACTCCCAACATCGAATTATAATACTTCTTTGGTCAAATACTCAAAAAGACCAGATATCTTTCATGTCAATTTTCTTTTATCAAATTTAAACCCAGACACTTCTTATGAGCTGGCAAAATTTGTCTAGACAAGATTGGATAAGTGCACATTAGAAGTTTGACTTGGTGCCAGATTTTGTTGTTTCTAATCTTTTAATGTGCTTAGTTTCATAGTTTTAATGTGGTTTTATGTGTTATTTTAACTTTTGATTGGAAGACACCCAGAGTTGGTTAGAAAATTGGCAGCTATATAAATAAATAAAATAATAAAACAAAATAAAATAATAAAATAAATATAATAATATGGCTTTTTTTTCTAATATAAAATAGAAGAAAGTAGGAAAATAGGAAGAGGAAGGTGTGTTAGATATGCTTTCTGATTTGAGTTATTTGTAAAAAGAATAAACATGTAAAATAATAAAATAAAATAATAAAATAAAATAAATAAAATAAAATATTTTTTCAGTTGCTGACTTCTAGATATGTTAGACTATAAACCTTATTATCCCAGCCATGATGGCTCTGGATAATGGGAGTTCCATTCAAACAGAATTGAAAAGGACAGAATTGTGGAAATGGTTGCTGTAGAATTGAAGTTCAGCCAATTTTGAATAAAAAAAATGACCTTTCAATCTCTGTATGTCCCCTCAAACTCTGCCTATTCCTGTTGACTTTGTTTCCATTTTTGTCCTCTAACATGACTAGCAGAAAGCTGCGGTTTCGCTATTGTTATTTAAAAAAAAAAGTGCTCAAATTTTACACCTGCCAAGAAGCTCAAGGTGAGATGTTGACAAAAGTAAGCTCTGCATGCATTTCTTCTTTAGGTCAAAACAATAATCTTCCTGTGAAAAGATGGTTGGCTGAAAATGAACACATTAGTTGACTTGACAACTGATCCTTTCAACAATTGCCAATTTTACTCTTTTTGATTGATATTTTTTTCTTTGTGTTATTATCAGCTCATTTATTGTTCTGTAGCAATATAGTGGGATACCACAGACTTTCAAGGAATCCCAAGTTGACATTTTCTTGAGTGATGTTCTCTTTCTTCTCATGCTTCTCAGCACCCTTCCTTCCTTCCTTCCTTCCTTCCTTCCTTCCTTCCTTCCTTCCTTCCTTCCTTCCTTCCTTCCTTCCTTCCCTCCCCCCTTCCCCCTCCTCCTTTCTCTCTCTCTCTCTCTCTCTCTCTTTCTTTTTTTCTTTCTTCTTTCTTTGATGTTTTATTTCCCTCTTTCATTTTGCCATAGGGATACAGTGGGATATCAGAGGCTTTCCAGTTTTCCCACAGTGCCCCTAAAACTTCTCCTTGGTCAATTCATAACATGATCTTTAACATGTCTCTTTTTCAATTTCTGATCAACATTCTTATTGTTATGTTATACAAGACATCTGCAGAAAATCCAGTTTGCTAACAAAGGAGAAAAATATGGCAACAATTCCCTTTGCTTAAGACTAAAAACAAAACAAAACCAGCTCCTATATAACATGGGAGAAATTAATATATTTATCATTTTCCATTCCTCTATGAAGATATTGTATATATTGCTTTGATGCTATATGAAGAATATTTCAGTTGATTTGTTCCCATTATTTGATCCAAAGTTGGAAGACTTCCATGCCATATTATGATTCACTTTCATATTGCACTCATTCCAGATATAAGTTGTCAAAACAACTGGATGAATTATAAAGAAAACAAAGATATTTATTCTATATGGCCACTTTCTAATTTTGTTATGGCCCAAAGTAGCTGCTAAAATAGGTGATAGAAATAATATTCTCAATCAATTTTATTAAAAAATAACAGCACTATAACATCTCAGTGTTATATACACAATGGTTGCAGAAATGGTAGTGAAGAAAATTTAATTATACTTAGGGAAACCTTATTTGGAGCAACTGTGCCTTTATCTGCATTTCTGATGTCTGATGAAGCTGAAAGGTAAAACTCATGTTCCATGTTGCACTCAGAAAAGCAGGCTCATGTACAAAAAGGTATATCCATTGTAAGATTGAAAAACAAAGTAAAACAAAGCACAACTGAATAGATCTAGTGTTGACTTCTGAATGCAGATATACATCTATAGATGGTCCTTGTCTTTTTTTAAACAGGCTGACAAATCAATGTCATTGTATTCTGAAAAATGTTCAACTTGATCCTTGCAATATTATCCCCCAAAATGGAAAATAAGATAGCATGGCTCTCTTTGTCTCAATGGGGCAGCTACATTATTTTGAAACCCTTGGCTTAATTAAAACATGAAACCTTGCCCCTCTGAGGATCTCTCCCTCCCTCCCTCCCTCCCCCCCTCTCTCTCCTCCTCCTCCTCCTCCTCTGGCTTCTATATTCTGGGGATGTTTAAAGCAAAAACTCAGACCAAAATGCAAACAAAACAATGTTTGCCAGCTTTGATTTAAAACAAAAAGGAAAAGATTCTGAAATATAATTTGCCATTTTAATGTTGATTACATTGAAGTTCCATCAAGAATCCAGGATTTTTATTCTGCTAACTTTAATATAAAGAGATTTACTTGGAGTGAGCATCATTTTGTTGTGGGAGAGATGACATCTTTTAAAAGTAAGACAAGAAGTGTGTCTGTAATAAAGAGCAAATCTGGCCTTGATGAAAAAGTAGGAGAAAAACACCACAGTGACTCACATCATGTTTTCTGGTAGAGGTACCAGCATGTTGGCCATAGCTGACATTACCTTGAGAAGATATTTGTGAGTTCAACTGCAGAAAACCTCTCCAAAACTGATAGTATTATGGGACAAGACATTGATCCTGGGTCAGTGTAGCTCACTTAAGGGGTCAATGGTGTGGAAAAACAGTGTAAGAAAATCTAGCATTAGTTAAATTAAACTTAGCATTACAGAAGGTAGGAATTCAGATCAGGGCAACACTTCCATACTTGTCACAGAAATCCTTTGGATAGAGATATTCCAAAGAAATGGGTCCCTCACTGTTTTCCATTCTGGGAACTTCCTTGCCTGTGCTTACATTAATGTTTAATCCAGAGGTGGGTTCCAATTTACCTCGCTGCCCGTTCGCTCCCTCCCGCGCCGCGTGGGCGCGCCGCGTGGGTGCGCACATGCGCAGTAACGAAAAATCTGGGGAAAAAAGCTGAAAACAAGATGGCGACTGCATGCACAGTGCTGGAACTCAGCTTCTGCGCATGCTCAGAAGAAAATAAATAAATAAATAAAAAATAAAAAAAAATTCAAAAAAAATTCAAAAGAAGATGGCAGCGCCCACGGACCGGCACCGACCGAACTGGATCAGTGGCGTCATCGTGATATTAACAGTGGGTCACTACCGGTTCGGGTGAACTGGTCCAAACCAGGAGGAACCCACCCCTGGTTTAATCTATCCCAAGAATCTACATACTTAGATATGGCATGATTCCCCCCCAGAGGTGGGTTCCTCCCGGTTTGGACCGGTTCGCCCAAACCGGTAGCGACCCACTGGTGACATCATGATGATGTCACAGATCCGGTTCAGTCGGTGCCGGTCCATGGACGCCGCTATCTTTTTTAAATTTTTTTTTGGAATTTTTTTGGATTTTTTTAAAAAAAAATTCTGGTTTTTTTTTTCTTCTGTGCATGCGCAGAAGCTGAGTTTCCAGCACTGCGCATGCATTGCCATCTTGTTTTTGGCTTTTTTGGGGGGGGAATGTTTTTTTATTTTTTTGCACTGCGCATGTGCGCGCGCAAAGCACGCGCCTGCCCATGAGTCGCGCCCACATGGCGCGGGAGGAAGCGAACCTGCAGTGAAGTAAGTTAGAACCCACCCCTGTTCCCCCCCGAAGTATCGCCTTGTCATACATTTAAGAGCCAATATAGAAAAAAAAATGACACATTTTCAGAAAAATGAGATCATGGAGATCCAGTTTCAGATCTCCATAGAGCTTCCTGGATTAATTGAAGCCAATTTAACCTATCTCACAGAGGCAATATTAAAGTCAAGGTTCCTATATTATATTTTGAGGTTTCACGGACAAAAGTGGGAGGTGGATATAAGAAATGAAATAAAGAAATGAAATAAAGAAATAAAGACTGATCTCCAGTTTGTACATCTCTTCTCTGGAAAAATATATCCTGCAAAAAATTCTGGGAGACTGGGAAAATTTTCTTAATCAAGCAGTCATGAGCAATGTTCCTGAATGTAAATCTCATTGAATCAAAGGAACTTATTTCTGAGTAGATGAGTCAAGGATTGGACTGTGAATATCTATAAGTATTTTTTTTAAAGAAACAGCTTGGTGAAAACAAGTAATATTTCTCAGCAAAGTGTTGACAGAAGCTTAAAAATGATGTGAATAATGGAGCACTCATAAATTCTCTCTGTCCCCTTTCTGGGAGAAAAAGAAAGAACGTTTTTTTAAAAAAATCAAGCATATGTTCTGAAAATCTGATTAGTTTTGTTCATCTAAAAAAGTTTAGCCAACCCTTTTTTATTAGCCTGTCATACCATACTAGACAGATGTCTTTTCAATAAATCCCACACCTTTCAATTTCTTTTGTAAACATTCTTTTGGTATCTGTCAAATACTGATTTTATCAAGTGTTTCGCTTTATTGTATAAATGCATTTTGCCATGTGGCTCTACAGCTTTGCATTTTGAAATGCTTCTCCGAACATTGAATGGATATGATTTTAAATTGCAGCCCCAGCAAACAGTATTCCAAACCCTATAAAGTTAGATTCCCTTGACTCTAATGGTCCAAGCATGTATAATTGAGAACAAGTACCATTATGCTGAACAGTTAATCTTTTTGAAGTGGGTTTTCTTGCAAACCAAATAATGGATTATAGTCATCTTTTTACTTCTGGAGTGCCAACTGAGGCAACAGGCCGAAATATATTTCTGTTCTTGCAGAGCAGAAGCAAGCAGGGGCCCCGCATGGAGCCTACAAGGCCTCATATGTACCGTAGATATTCATATTTTATGAACGTCCCCATACTTCGGTGTAGAGAGTCAGAGAGATGGCCTTGAGGGGAATAGACAATAAATTTTATAGATTCAAAGAGGGCTGAAAATAATTTTTTTTTAAACTCCAGGGAAGCATGGCATTATTCAGAAGTGACTCAGGCTGGTTCCTCCTTGATTCACTCGAGTATAAGAAAGAGGGAAGGTAAATCAAAACTAGACTTGGAAGATTCTGTTACTGTTGCTTATTTTGATAAACATACTTCTAATGTTCCTGTGGGATTGGTATCCTGATTTGGTGTACTTTGTGGGGCTCGTATCTGGTCTGCTTGAAGGAGAATATGGTCTGACTCAAGTCAGTGTCTACATAGAGCCCTTCGGAACTGAAGGGAAAAAAAAAACCTTTGGATCATGTGTAACATCTGTCAACTTGACCCAAATATGTCTTTTCCTGGAATCATGCTGCAGCTATATAGAAAACAGCCATAGGATCCTGGGAGATACTGTAGAGCAGGGGTGTCAAACTTGATTTCATTGAGGGCCGCATCATTGAGGGCTGTTGTGTTTGACCTCGGGGAGCCAAGTGGGTGTGGCCAGGATGGGCGTGACCAGCTCGACGTCCTGCAGCCCGTGCATGGTCCTCCCAAGCTCAATTTTCTCTGGCAGAGGGCTGCAGGAGGCCATCGCAGCCAAAAACGGAGCTCGGGAGGGCTGTGTGCAGCCCTCCCGAGCTCCATTTTCACTGGCAGAGGCACTGCGGGCCAGTCCTTTGCTGTTTCCAGGGTGGTCCCATGGGCCAGGTCCAAGCACCACACGGGCGTTGAGTTTGACACCCCTGCTGTAGAGAGTTTTCAATAGATGCTGTGTGAATATTCCCATAGACTCCAGGTCATATTTTCCTCAGTGCTGCACAACTCTAATACAGATAGCCTTGTGCAACAACCAAAAATGGTTCACTCCTGAGATTTCTAAATATATACTGTAGCTGTAAAGCATAGTTTTTGATGATGGAACAGGTTGTTGCATCTTGGCTTAAGTATATGGTGTGGCTTAATGCATCATGCTGAACTTCGATTCTGCTAACTATGGTTTGTTCCAAAAACCTTAAATGACTGAGTTCACATGTTCTCCTAAGCAGGGATGATAAGGCGTAGTCTCAGGCTGCATGCCATCCTCAGTTCTCCTTTTTGCAACTTCTGAAGCTCTTGAATGCTAAAAAAAAACAAAAAAACAAAAAAAAACCCCACTCTGTTTTGCTGTGTTTCCTATATTTTGAAAATTGTAGTATAAACCTGGGGTTCCCAAACTGTGTGTTATGGTGCTTTGGGGGCACCACAACAAACTGAAATGGATGCTGCAGAATATTTTAATATTTTAGAGAGAAACAGTGACACCTGACATCCATTGGTCACTGTGCAAACTGCTGGGCTACTGGTTCCTTCAAATATATCCCACAGTGCCTTTATGAGTTTTCTGCCTCTGTTAAGTATAAATTTCCCATATTGTGTGCTGTGGTGCCCAGGTACACAGATTGGGAACTGTAGGGTATTATGAAAAATTGTTGAGACATTAAAGTGGCCTTGGCCAGGCCTGAGGAGGCGGGTGTGTGTGTGTGTGTGCAGCCAGTACATTGTTCCGGGGCCTATGGAGCTCAAAGGAGGCCCATGAAGGGGAATTTTTTTAAAAAAATTTACAAAACCAAATTTTTAAAAAGAAAAACAGTTTCTTCATTTATGAATATATTTTATATTTCATTTCAGTTTATGAATGGTTATGAAATGTCATCTCAAAAACCTGGAGCTCAAAAACGCAAGGAAAAACAGAAATGTGATGAGATTAATAAAAAGGGGTGACAAACGCTTTTTCAATTTGGCATTAAATACAGCGGCGGCGCTCTCGCACACATGGTCCAGCTGGGGTGGGTGGGGGCGCCTCTCCCGAGCGTGCGTGCATGCATGCACCCTCCCTTCCTTTTCGGCCGAGGCCTCTCTGAGCAGCGTGTGTGAGGCGAGCGGGAAAAGCCACGCATCCTCCCCCCGAGTTTCCCATGCAGGAGACCAAGGAGAGCCTGGCAGCGGCCACGGCCTCCCCTTCCAATGCCCTTCCTGCTGATGCAGAGGGGTCCGGAGACAGCAAAGGAGGGAGCAGCAGCAGCAGCAGCAGCAGCAGCAGCAGCAGTAGCAGCAGCAGCAGCAGCAACTCGGAGGCCGAATGGCCGCTGCCGGAGTCTCCTGAGGGACGGGAGGCCCAGCCAGAGCCCCAACCGGACGGAAAAGTCAATGCCGACGAAGCTGAGGAGAAGGAGGAGGAGGAAAAAAGCAGTGTGGGCCCATATTAGTCTTGTTCCAGCACTTAATAATCCTCTCGGCAGCCCTGGCCTTGGCTGAGAATGTTTGGGAACCTCTAGTGTAAACTAGGCAAATTTGCAGTGTGCTGTACATGGGGGTGCCCTTGAAGACCATCCAGAAGCTACAACTGGTCCAGAATGCAGCATCCTCACAGTTTGCTCATATTGCATTTTTGTTACACAGCTTCCAGTTTCTTTCCAGGTGCAAAGGAAAAAGGAGGTAACTGGTGGGTGCCTCTTTCCCTTTGCATTATCAGTCAAACTAAGGAAGGGTGCCAGTCTTTACAGCCTGAGGGTCTGATTACCTACAAAACTGCTCCCCCACTAGGAACCTATGTACCATGGCTTAGATGAGCAAGAGAGGCCCTTCTGAAGATGCTCCCTTGGCCAGATGCTTGAGTTTTGGAAGAACAGGGTCATCTCCTTTGGCTATGAATGTTATCCCTAAGGAGGTACATTTGCCCTCCCCTCTGTCAGCATTTGATTGGGAGATTGATTATGTGCCATCAAATGGTTGTTGACTCTCAGTGATTTTCTCCATGACTCCCAGCATTTAAATAGATGATAAAAAATAATGTCTCTTTTGATGTTTCATTATTATAATGACCTTGTGTTTAATTTTGATTTTCACTGTCATAATTCCATTTTGTTGTATATATATATTATGTATTTACATAGTATATGGTATATAAAACTGTATAACCCCTTGAGTCCTGCACTAGACAGAAAGATGAGGGTATAAATCAATAATATATGTACAAAGTAAAACACCTTTTTCAAATGCTTTGTATTGTCCTAATAATGTTTTCTTTCTTCTATTTTGGAAAAAAAAATATGACAGTTTTGAAGAAGCAGGCAGAGCAGTATCTGACCTGGCTCCTTTACTTATGCTTCTCTTGTCTGATTTCTGAAGTATTTAGGGCCAGTCATGATATTAGGAATGTAAAAGTTGTCTTATACCATTTATTACAGCAACACAATCTCTCTTGTTCACTCTCTCTCAACCAAAACAACAAAAGTCATGGATTTATCAATTGATTGCTCTTCATCATATTACCTGAACAATAATGCAGAACAACAAAGCAAAACATATTTCTTGTATAGAAAATTAAAAAAAACCCTGACACTTATTTGACATTCTCCCTTTATTTAAACACCTCTCTCTGTCTGGATGGATCTCAGGTGTCCTTCATAAGCTTCTGTAGCAATCCCTTCGGGACAGGGGAAAACATGGCAGAAACTACTAATTTAAATGGGCTGCTTTCAAAATACTGACATGTTATTACCTGTTTTGAGAGACAAATCTTTACTTATGCAGCATGACACTGAAACAAAATAGAATGTATTGTAACACCTGATCTCATCAGATCCTAGCAGAAACATTACTGTAGCTGTGTCATGTTCTATAAAATGTTTCATATAACCGGAGAAAATGCATTATGGGATGAAATCTTTTCCAATATAATATTTTAAACCATCTGTTTGTTGTTTGTTTGTTTTTTTAAAAAAATCTCGACTGACATTTTAGAAAGCCCATGTGGCACCTTCTGATTTGAAAGAACTAAGGAAAGTTTAGGACTACAACAGTAAACTGAATACATAAACAGAAATATTTAAAATTACATACCAGTTCAGCCAATATTAGGCAGAAAATTGAAGATACCAAAAGTTCCACCATGGATATTTTAGACTTATTCTTTGAGAGTGTGTTTATGTATATGTATGTGTGTGCGCGCTAATATATATATGAATGTGTTTTTACATTATATATATATTTTACAATACATATATATTTTGTGTGTGTGTATA
>QLTV01000974.1:1218232-1228835 GCA_003457575.1 Thermophis baileyi | reverse complement strand
AAAAAAAAGATGGCGGCCTTCACGGATCGGCACCGACCGATCCAGTTCGGTGATGTCATCGTGACATCACCAGCGGGCCACTACCGGTTCAGGAGAACCGGTCCGAACCGGGAGGAACCCACCCCTGGAATAGAGGCTGGGAGGAGAAGGCTAGTTTCAAGTTCAAAAAGGTTGTTTGTTCTCGAATAGACAACCTTGGATCTCTTTTATTAGAATTTGAGTTAATGGCGTCATTTGCACTGGGCAAAATCAGAAGTAAAATCCCTGTAAAAGTTGGCAACCCCCCCCCCCCAAATGTTAGACATCTTTTATATTTCTAGGTGCTTGTCAGGAAAGACTGGGTTGCTCCTTAAAGGAATCCCTCTTCATTCCTTCTCTCAAGATGCAATGACTCCAGTAGTCTAAGGCAGAAAGGAACTCTTTTCCGTCTTAGCATAAGGTTTGTTTTACCAAGGCATTGTAGCACATTTCTACAGCTAGTCCTCAACTTACAACTGTAATTAAGCTCAGAATTAGGATCATCAGTCATGCTGGTTGTTAAGTGGGTCACCATTCGACCATGCTTGATTTTACAACTTTTTTTGCAGCAGCCATTAAGTGAAACATCACAATCATTAAGCGAATATGATGTTTGTTAAGTGACTCCAATATCCACAATGGGCATTTTTTTTTTTGCCCAAAACTGAAGTAAATGCCGATTTGGGGCAAAAAACCTTGTCAATCACGATCGCATGACCAGAAGACACTGCCAATGTGTGCCAGTTGCCAGGCACCCAAGATGCAATCATGTGACTGTCGGGGGGGGGGAGCTTCCATCGGAACTTTGAATCCAGGTTGTACGGAGTCCTGGGGAGGTCTGCTGTAATTTTGTATGGTTGCTAGGCGACCGCTTATAAATCGAGGACTACCTATAATGTGAGTAAGGTTTAGGGAAGGACTTTTGATAAGAAACAAAATGTCATGCAGGTAAATTAAAACTTATTTGTCCAGAAAATCTGGGAAAAATATCATGAATCTGGCAAAGACTACAGGGCAATTAGTATGATCAAAAGGCATTATTGCATACTTTCATTTTCCATAACAAATATCAAAGGCTGTTAAATATTCATGACTCTCCTTCATCTAAATCAAATTGTACACTCCTTTTTTTAATCCAGTTAAGTGAAATTCTATACCTTCTGAAGGCAGTCTAGCAGGACCAAAATAAGGGACAGTGGCTCCTAGTATCCATAAACAGAAATCCATAAACATGTACCGTGTTTCCCCGAAAATAAAACCCTGCCTTTTATTTTTTTTTGAACCCTGAAATAAGCCCTTGGCCTTATTGCCATGCACTCAAAAGCCCGATTGGGCTTATTATCAGGGGATGTCTTATTTTGGGGGAAACAGGGTACAATTTTCAAGGAATTATCTTTCATATATATATATATATCCAATAGCCTTGTTAATCACTTGCCTAACAAGGCAAGTGGCCCAGGTTCTAATCCCATAAGGGTGTGGCTAGCTGATGAGAGCTAAATAGCTTGAAATAGATCTATACTAGTCTTCCTTTATTTATGTAAAAATATGTTATATATAATGGTTCCTTGGCAAACTGCATTTGCAATGAATTTGGAAAGGCAACTAAGTTTAGTTTTTCCAAGAGGTATATATATATTCCTCGACTTACAACAGTTCATTTAGTGACTGTTCAAAGTTACAATGGCACTGAAAAAAGTGACTAATGACCATTTTTCACAGTTATGACCTTTGCAGCATTCCCATGATCATGTGGTCAAAATTCAGATGCCTGGGAAGTAACTCATATTTATGACCGTTGCTGTGTCCCAAGGTTATGTGATCCCCTTTTGTGACCTTCTGACAAGCAAAGTCAACGGAGGAAGCCAGATTCACTTAACAACCTTGTCACTAACTTGTCAACTGCAGTGATTCACTTAGCAACTGTGGCAAGAAAAGTCGTAAAGTGGGACAAAACTCACTTAACAAATGTCTCACTTAACAACAGAAATTTTGGGCTCGAGGACTACCTGTACATACATACATGTACTGTATATACCTCTGTGTGTGTATAGTCTGTGTGTGTGTGTTTGTGAGTGTGTGTGTGTGTGTGTGAGATGTTTAACACACACACACACACACACACACACACACACACACACACACACACACACACATTGTGATTTCAAATCTTTTTCTCTTCCTCCCTAACAGGACTTGTCAACCGTTGCAAGGCTGGCAAACTTAGGAAACAAGAGCCACTTGGATTTCTTGAAAGTGCTTTATTGCTTGAAGCATAATGTAGTAGCATCATGAAAGCCTGTCATAGTAATTCTCCTGCTCAACTTATACCTGGCACAATTAAGGCAGAATTGCTTTGAGTCTCTTTCTGATGGTTCCCTGCTCTCTGGACTGAGATGCCCTTTCTTCCTCCTCTACTTTCCCAGAGTCTGTAGACTGGTTCTGTCTTTCTTTTTTTCTACTTAGAGACACTTGCTGTAATTTGAAAACGGCTCTTCCTGTAGCATAATTGTAATTTTTATTTACTGTAAAAAACAAGTTACCCTCTTTTTACTGCCAGCTATAAATCTATGGCAGACATTTGTAACCTCTTATCTTACCGTTATGTTGTATAACTCTTCCAGATTTTCCAGTCATAATGATAGTTGTATTTTCTTGTGGCCAGCAGAGCACAGGATGGGTGCAAGCATAAGTGTGTGTGCAGCTAGTGTCAAGGGTGTGTTTTTATCAAAAATTGCCAGCAGAGAAATGAGAGCAAGGTATAGGAGGGGTGAGCACACAGGCAGGATGGAGGGAGAACAGCAAGACAAGCAGGAACAGGGTTGTTGTGGAAGAAAGCATGGAAATGTGTGAATGCACACCACCTTTTTCAAAAGCTGAGGGAGAGATGTAAGTAGAACCAAGCAATCTCTTCTAAAATACAGTACTGAAATCTTGGAATTGTCAAGGAGAAAACAGTGACAAACCAGGGTTGCAACCATTGCAGTCATCAAAAGCAGAAGGCTTGGTGCAAACAAGTTAACTCAAGCAACTTGGGAATGACTATGTCATTATTGATATCCTCTACTGGTGGGGCCGGCATAGCTGCAGCTCCTTTTGCACAGCTGGAGCAGGGAGGAACCAGCCAGCTTGCTGCAACCAGGAGAGGATGGTCTGTTGCTTATGAGTTACTTACTTTGGAGTGGTATGGGGTCTTCATGCTAAGATGGTGGGGGGCATTCCTGCTTCCTATTACTTATGCTGGGAGAGACCTCTTCAGGGTTGGAAGCCTCAAGAAGTTTGGCAATGGTAGTGCGTGGCCTCCCCTGATCCACCTGGGCCTTGGAACCTGCTCCTTGGGTCACAACAGGTAGTCCAATATGATTGAAGGATTCTGGGTTGAAGGAAACTGGCCTATGAGGATGTGTTCAAGAGCCAACATCTGCTGACATTGATTGATAATGTGAAATGACCCAGCCTGTCATTAGGGCATAGAACCGGGACTGGGAGGGAGGGCGAGGGGCGGGGCCAGCCAGTGGTGGGATCACCCAACAGGGAGCCACAGCAGAGGGACAAAAGAGCCGCATGTGGCTCTGGAGCTGCGGGTTGCCAATACCTGCCGTATACCATTTCAGAAAATGGTTGTCCAATCTCCTCTTAAAAACCTGCAGTGTTGGAGCTTTCACAACTTCTGGAGGCAAGTTGTTCCACTGATTAATTGTTCTTACTGTCAGGAAATTTCCCCTTAGTTCTAGGTTGGTTCTCTCCTTGATTGGTTTCCATCCATTGCTTCTTGTCCTGCCTTCAGGTGCTTTGGTTGACCCACTCTTCTTGTGGCAGCTCCTTAGATATTGGAATACTGCTATATGACTGATTATTGAAATGCATTTAAATTCAAAAGATCTGGTAACATTGTAAAGAAAAGCTTATTTTGATTAAACAAAACTCTACTTATATGAGCCATTTAAGATTTATAGCAGGTGGCAAAATTCCAAATAATTTAGCTGCAACAAATATAGTAGGATGCCTGACTCCTTGTTGGCTCTGGATAGCTTACAAATAAAAAAAGAAAAGCAACATCTGGATTGTTGAAGTGAAAAATCTGACTGACCAGAAAAACAGTACACCAAGTCATAAGGTTAACTATACTTTATGTAGAAGTGGTTTAATCATAGTTTCAATTTTTGTCTCTCTCTCATTCTCTCTCTCCTCTGCTCAATCAATCAATCAATCAATCAATATTTAGATCTTGTTAGGCATATAAGTGTGCTAGTTTTATTATTATTATTTTAAAAATTGCATTATTTGGAGGGTCTCTGACACTCTGATACCAGATACTTTAGGAACCAATGGAAGATATTCAATTTTTGCTTACCATAAAAAAAAAGGCTTATCACCATGAGGACTAGAAAGCTACTAAAGCAAATTCTTTAGTATGATCTATGGAGTCTTATGGTCTATTATTCCACCTCCATAAAACATAAGACTTGATTTGCTTTGTGAAACTAAAATGTAGACTTTTTTTATACCTCTGTATCAAAAATGCACACTTGGGTTCATTTGTCAACCAGCCTTATTGATTTTATAATGTGTATTTTTTTTCTCTTTATTGAAAAAGTGCTCCCAGGTTTCAGATTATTTACACAGTGTTGATTATTCTTTGGAGGCAAGCAAACAGTTTCACCATTTGTGAAAGACACTGAGTGCTAGTATATGAATCTTTTAGATATGTTGTCCATCATGCTGGTGGAAATCATGGCTACTGATTAAATTACACAAGTTTTCCCAATTAAGGGGTAATACAATTCTTCTGTTGAGATTTCAGACCCAAATACATGAATGTGAAAAGGAGATTCTACCTGCTCATTAGGCAATTATTATATTTCTTTTTAATTCACTTTTATTGCTAATGGAAGATTTCATAAAGCCACAACCTGATTATCTTCTGTGTTATTTATGTGCTGGTTTCACTGATTCAGGACCAATATGTTATAAAATAATCTTCATTTTATAATAGTCAAGGAATATAAACAAACCCCAGCTACATTACGAGAAAAATATTTTTATGCTTGTAAGCTAGGTATCCTATAAATAGGGATTGTTCTAAGGCACTAAGTTTGTGATATTCTAAGTCTGAAGTTAAGTAAGTATAAATAGTTCCTATAAATGCTGTAATAATTAGTGATTATTTTTCCTTTTGAGATAGCAAGTGGATTTTTTTCAGATTTGAGCATGCCATATAAATCTATGAAATGAATGAAGAAATTGGCTGAGAATATTATTTTTGCTTCCGTTAAAACGATCCTGGGTTTTCATTCCTATTTAAATTAGAATCATACATATTCTCCAGTCTAAACTTTTGATTTGCCTAGTTGGAGATTGTATTTTAATGTAAACTCCAATAATGAAGTTTGGAATGAAATGAGAAACTGGTTTAGGAGTATTTTCATTTGTTATATTTCAATATCTGTACAGTAGTCCTGAGGTGTGATGAGATCCTTATAACAGAGAGCACAAGGAGGGAGGTAAAATCTACAAGATGGTGAGAACAGTGTATGATTGAAGTTCTGTTCTTTGGTACATGCGATGATGTCATCCATCTGTACAAAGAGGGTGTGGCTTTGAGCATGGCACTGTTCCTGCCATCTGGCAGATTTTGACGCCTTCTGTTGATGCCAATGGTGGTACAGACTTTTATTAGGATTTTGAATTCTGCAACCTGGTTTTAAAGCCATGTCCAACTGGGCTGGCCAAGGCCTCCTGTTGATGCATCTAAATGAAGGGTTTTTTTGTTTTGTTTTATTTTTTGGGTGGGAGTGGAAGGTTCTACCTGTTTTGAAGGAAGTGGTAATTCATCCCCTCCTTAAAAAAAACTATTTTTGGTTCCAAACCCATGGACATTTTCATTCAGTGTCCAGTTTTTCCTTTTTAGGAAACATTGCAATGTTGAGAAGATTATTGAGAAGATGGCTTTACAGCTTCAAATGGTCCTGGAGGAAAGTGATTTTATAGATCTTTTTCCCTTGGGTTTCAAGCTAAGATAGCATTTCTTGTGTTTGTATATGACCTCTGACAGACTTGGGGTGAGAGGGCTGTATTTGCCTGACCCTCCTAGATTTTTCAGGTTCTCTTAGTACTATTGATTGAGGTATCTTTCTGGACCGGATTAGCAGGTTGAGAGCAGGGAATACAGTTTTACATTGGTGCTACTATTTTTACCAAGGCTGGTTCCAGTTGTTAGCATTGGGGAGAAATATAACCTCAGGCCTTTGTTTTTATAAGGTGTCCCAGAGCTCAACTCTCTCCCCAACTCTTAGTTAAGCTTCTGATTGAAACAGCTGAATATAGTAAGGTCATTTGTTGGTACAGGGTTAAGTATCATCATTATGGTATTGATACTCAGTTGTCAGTATTCAGTGCCTGGAAACTATGAAGTTTTGGATAGAGTTCTAGTAAGACTGAATAGCTATGGGTTTTATGGTTCTGTAGATCCAGAAAATTTCTATCACTAACTTTATATGGGGTTCTCCTCAGGTTGGTGCACTTTTAGACTTGTGACTCCTACTTGAGTAACAGATGGAAGCCATGGACTTGTTCACCAATAATGTTCTTTCCTGAATTAGTTCTAGGTTGCTTGTCTCCTTGATTAGTTTCTTGCTTCTTGTCCTGCCTCAGGTGCTTTGATCAATCAATTCTCCAAAGCACCTGAGGGCAGGACAAGAAGCAATGGGTGGAAACTAATCAAGGAGAGAAGCAACCTAGAACTAAGGAGAAATTTCCTGGCAGTTAGAACAATTAATCAGTGGAACGACTTGCCTCCAGAAGTTGTAAATGCTCTAACACTGGAAGTTTTAAAGAAGAGATTGGACAGCCATTTTTCTGAAATGGTATAGGGCATGGGTCCTCAAACTACAGCCCGCGGACTGCATGTGGCCCGCCGAAGCCATTAATCCGGCCCACACAGGACCACGAGGCTGCCCCGCCCACATCGCCCTGCCCACCCTTCGGCCGAGCACAGGACTTATCTTCGCGAGCCCCGTGGGCTGGAACTGAAAGGTAAGGCCAATGATTTTGGCCTGCAGAATGCTGCTGGAGGTGGGGGAGGTGAAAAATGGGGTGCACAGATGCCCCAGGCGGCCAAAAAATGGACGGAAACGGACCATTTTTGGCCAAAAAAATGGCCCATTTTTGCCTGATTTTGGTCTGCAGAATGCTGCTGGAGGCGGGGGAAGTGAAAAATGGGGCGCACAGATGCCCCAGGAGGCCAAAAAACAGGCGAAAACTGCCTGTTTTTCACCTCCCCCGCCTCCAGAAGATAGATAGAGAGAGAGAGAGAGACAGGGGGAGAGAGAGAGAGAGAGAGAGAGAGAAAGAGAGGAAGGGACAAAGAGAGAGAGAGAGAGAGAGAGAGAGAGAGAGAGAGAGAGAAGAGAGACAGAGATTTCTCAACCGTAGCCCTCCCCCCCCCGCCTGTCCAGCCCCCCAACAGTCTGAGGGACCGTGAATTGTCCCCCTGTTTAAAAAGTTTGAGGACCCCTGGTATAGGGTTTCCTGCCTAAGGGGGTTGAACTTGAAGACCTCCAAGGTCCCTTCTAACTCTGTTATTCTATTTGTGATTCTATTTGTGACTTAGGAAATGCTGCTCACAGCCACTCATGCCTTAGTCACTTCCTGGTTGGAGTAGTGCAAGTGTGCTGTATAAGAGGTTGCCTTTAAAAGGTATTGGAAAGTGTAATTGGGTCCAGAATGCAGCAACTGAAAGTATTTCATAATTTTTATATTGTGGTTTTATCTATATTTTTGTTAGCTTCCTAGAATTATTTATTAATATGATTAAATTTTATAAATGAATTAATATCTTACTGTCAATTTTTTATAGAAAATATTTTTTCATGGACATGAAAGTTATGGGGAAGTACTAATGTATCTAAATAATCCCAAAACCAAAGAATCGATCTTGGAAATAAAATCTCCAGTGGAAGCCATTTGCCTCCTGCAGCCCTTGGCATTAAAAACAATAAAACAAAAATTAATTAATTTATTAAAATAAAATAAGATACCAACCCCATCTGGTAATGATGCTCCATTTAGATGGGTTAGTCATCTGTTGCAAATACCCATTGATCATGACATTTGAGACTGTACATTCATTATAACTTTTGTCACTTATATACCGGACAAACTTCCTTTTTTTACTACAGTCTATTTATTTCTAAAATATATGTCCTGACTTCTAGGATAAAAGCCACCTAAGGCACACAATATCAATATAACATTTGTCTGTTTCAGGCATTAAAAAGGAGAAGGTAAAATAAGGCATCATATATGGTATTAAAAAGTCATGTCAGGATAAGAATTTTCCAGATGCAACAGCTTCAGAAAATGGAAGCTTTAAGATCTTTTGTTGTATGAAGAAAAATGCTCTTCCACAAAAGTTATGGTCCTTAGTATTCCCAGTAGGGCAACTTATGTGAGCAAAAATATCACACATTTGGAATACAAACACAACAATGCCTACAGTAACCCATTCGCTGTGGCTCTTTATGATAACCCATCTGGCTTGACTGAATGCTCTGGTATTCTAACTAGGAGCTCCAGATGAATCTTTTCCAGATTTTGTCTCAGGAAACTTCACTTAGCAACCAATTTTTTTTTTAAAAAAATCCAATTTCCTTTCTTAGCCCTTGATCATACAACATTTTTTTATTATGTCATCAAAGACTGAACATTGTACAGACAGGAAATTGACCCAGTCAGTTAACTTCACGGAAGCCTATTTTAGTTCTGAAGAGATTCAGTTTTATTTGGGGCTAAAGTAAATCTCCTTGGTCAATGATGACAAGTGACTTGTTGTTTGACTGGCTTAACTAGCTCTTACCTCTTTTGAGATGATATCCTGGAAAGCTCTAAAGAAATTAGCTCTCTCTAGGAACATTGTCTCTATTGTCTTCCTTCATGGGGAGAGTGAAAGAAAATGGGTAATAATGGATAAACAAAATCCCCAGAATATGGGGGAGGGAAGAATAGAGATATATTAGCAGCGCCCCGCTTTCTTTGTGCTGGCTGAGGATACTGTAGAAGTGGGTTGTTGATGCACAAAAATGAGGCGAAACCAGAATTTGGGAGTGGAGATCAGAGGTGGGTTCCTCCCGGTTCAGACCGGTTCTCCCGAACCGATAGTGACCCTCTGGTGATGTCACGATGACATCACGGATCTGGTTCGGTCGGTGCCGGTCCGTGGATGCCGCCATCTTTTTTTTTGAATTTTTTTTGAATTTTTTTTTTGAATTTATTTTTTGGGGGGGGGAATTTTTTCCGGTTTTTTTTCCCTCTGCGCATGTGCAGAAGCCGAGTTTCTGGCACTGTGCATGCATTGCCATCTTGTTTTCAGCTTTTTTTGGGGGGGGGGATATTTTTTTAAAAAAATTTGCACTGTGCATGTGCGCACACACAATTGAATTGAATTGAATTTATTAAATTTGTATGCCGCCCAACTCCCAAGGGACTCTGGGCGGCTCACAACAATATAAAAAACCATTAAAAGAAAACATAATAAAAACATTTAAAAACAGTTAAAAAACTCATACACACAAAGTGTGCGCGTGCCCATGAGGCACGGCCATGAGGCGCGGGAGGAAGTGAACCGGCAGCAAGGTAAGTTAGAACCCACCCCTGGTGGAGATGTGTTAGAATTGTGAACAGTTGACTCAAAGAAACACATGTTTTTTTCAGACACTAATTTGGATGGAGTGTACTTAACAAAACATACTGAAGTGAAAGGATTACAAGAATTACAGCAAATGGACCATTTCCCATTAGAGCCAAATTTCATTAGTTGATGAAACAGAAGCTTCTTTTTCATGTTTTATTTACTTTATTTAAATAACATATAAAAATTCCATTTCAATCAAACAGTGTGTTGTCTGGGTACAGATGTTTTTAGGCAATCGTAATCAAAATGTTTACAATAACATTCATCACAATAACATTGATGCTATAATAAATAAATAATATTTTGTTTGTGTATTTTATCAAATTTCCATTTTAACATTTATCCTTTTTATGTCCCTGCATTTCTAACTTCTGTTTTTATTGTCTAACCATTGGTAAAATAAGTCCCATGTCAAAAAGTATTCAGTTTCTTCTTTGTCCTTAATAGTAAGTGTTAGTCTATCCATTTCTGCACATTCTAATATTTTCTTTATTACACTCTCGTCTTTTGGGATCTCGTCACACTTCCATTGTTGAGCATATACAATTCTAGCTGAGTTAATACAAGTATATAGTCCTGTGATGGTGAACCTATGACACACGTGCCACAGGTGGCACGCGGAGCCATATCTGCCGGCACCAAGCCGTTGCCCTAGCTCAGCTCCAGCGCATATGTGCGTGCCGGCCAGCTGATTTTCGGCTCACGCGGAGGCTCTGGGAGGGCGTTTTCAGCCTCTGGAGGGCCTCCAGGGGTGGGGTGTGTTTTTGCCCTCCCAAGAAAGCCTCTGGAGCCTGGGGAGGGCGAAAAACGGGCCTACTGGGTCCACCGGAAGTCGGGAAACGGGGGAGCGGGGGGTCATGCGCGCATGCACTGGGGCGGGGCACATGGGGGGCG
>QLTV01000974.1:1187877-1209247 GCA_003457575.1 Thermophis baileyi | reverse complement strand
TGAGAATGTCCAGAGATATTTCACTAGAAGAGTATTACATTCTTCTGTTCGCAACAGAATACCTTATGCAACCAGACTTGAAATGTTGGGACTAGAAAACTTAGAACTACGCCGCCTTCGATCTGACCTAAGTGTAGCCCACAAAATTATCTGCTACAATGTCCTACCTGTCAATGACTACTTCAGCTTCAACCGCAACAACACACGAGCACACAATAGATACAAACTTAACGTAAACCGATCCAAACTAGATTGCAAAAAATTCGACTTCAGCAACAGAGTGGTCAATGCCTGGAATACTTGAAATTTTGGGCCTAGAACATTTAGAACTCCGCCGCCTTCGATCTGACCTAAATGTAGCCCACAAAATTATCTGCTACAATGTCCTACCTGTCAATGACTACTTCAGCTTCAACCGCAACAACACACGAGCACACAATAGATACAAACTTAACGTAAACCGATCCAAACTAGATTGCAAAAAATTCGACTTCAGCAACAGAGTGGTCAATGCCTGGAATACATTACCCGACTCTGTAGTTTCTGTATATTCACAAACATGTTTATACTCTGTTTATACTTTGTTCGTAATCATATATACGCTTGACAAATAAATAATTAAATAAATAAATAAATAAAATAAATAAATAAATTAGAACGACAAAAAAACAACAACATATCAGGTTCAGACTGGAAAACAAATATATTGAAGAGTGATTGGGAGGCCAAGAAGACCAGAAAGCTGTAGATGAACATAGTTCTTGTTGTTAAAAGAGAACAAGAAAGTGCATGCAAGGTGGCGCTCTCAAGTACAGGGAACCTGTGCTATTCAGGTTATTCTTAGATCACAGAACATGCTTTGGTGGTTTGGCCTTTCAGTGTATGTCAAGAGCATTTGCCTTTTTGACTCAGGACTTCTGAGAGGTTAGACTTTTCTATCAAAATAGTAGCCTTATGTTGCAGATACCTGGACTCCACCATCTGTTGCTTCTCTTGGCATATGAGCTGCCCAGAGTCCTTTGGGAGTTGGGCGGCATACAAATATAATAAATAAATATAATAAATAAATATGAAATAGTAACAAGCAAATGCCCAGCAATTGCTTGTGATATTGGAAAAAAATGGTACTTGAGTTTTGTATACCAATAAAGAAATTTCATGTTCATTTTCTGAATATGAACTCCTTGTCATCTGTCTTCCCTCACTTCAAAAACCATTCAATTTCCAAAATCCTAGAATGCTTTCCTTATTGGAGGGAAAAGCATTTTTTTATGCTTCAGCTATTAGCAATATCCACACATGATGTCCAGTAATGAATAGGCAGCTTCTTCATCCGGTAGCTGCTTACCTAGAGAGAAAAGGTAAAACCTGGAAATGCAAATGTTAAATGTTTTATGTGCTACAGCTTGTTCACCACAAATATATTTTCCTTCCCCACACAATGAGCTAAGATACATTTACATAATAATTTTGGTTCCCAGTTAGCAGCAAACCATGGTTTATTATTAAGACAGCAATTCTGGCACATATCTGTATCTTTCCTCCACTGTACATGAACAGAAAAAAAATCCAGATGTTCTTGCTAGAAGAGTGTCATAATTTTGTTCACAATTTAGTGCCCCAAATTGTACTTTTTACTTTGGTTTGTGATCTTAATTAATGATCAAACGAGTTGAAGTAAGAGTTTGCTGCTTAAGATGCCACAACAAAACTAGGCTGCTTACTAGATTTAGAAACGTATAGATATAGAGAAATAAAAACACCTACATAGCTTGCACTTACTCATCCACATAACACAAAGTGGATTATTTTCACACGTGCATTGAGCTTCCACTTTGTGTGTGGCAGAGTTGGAATAATCCCCATTAGATTTATTTCATGAGTCCAATTCTTTACTCAGTCCCCTTCTATCTCAGAGGATAAATGTACACTTTTCAAACCATCCTATGACTTTCTTACATTTAAATTGGGCTGCTGTTCAGTGTGGAAGTTGGGACTGTGTGAGGCAGCTTTGATTCACCTTTAATAAGGCTCTTTGTGCCATGACCCCAAGATGAGTTTTGAAGTACCTTGGCTTTACAAGTTACTTTAAGATACCTTTGAGTCTTTCCTTAATCTCCTCTGGCTCCTTTAAACCCCCGAAGAGGGTCCTGCAGATGCCCTGTGATCACAGAAGTCTTTCATGATGCTTCCAATATTGCAAAGTGCCAGAGAAAATTGCAGAAGAGACAGGATCAGAGCAAAGTGAGGGGACTGTGAAGCAGCTTTAAAGGGGTACTTTATGTCAACTTTCATTGAAACGTGTACCCCTCAAAGCTTTGCGCATTCCCAGGGAACTCCCGTTTATTGTGTCATGTCATAATTGCCTTCCTGTTACAAATTTACATCCTCATGTGTTTCCCATATGGGAGCCTAGGTAGATGCATTTGGTCTGAGAATAATGGCACCACATGAACTTAGATAATTGATATTCAGTTATGCAGTGAAGGAACTGTGTGGATGGGAAGCACTCTTGCACATCTAAGTCATGTGGAATAGTCCCATGGATAAAGGGATCCTCTATAGTTGAGTGAAAGGTGCCAATCCTCCCGTTAATGTATACACTGTGCAAGTTTCCTTCTTTCATGGGTTGGTTGCAGAACCTCATTGTTTGTTTCCCTTTATTCACAAAGCCACTAAAGCCACTAAACCTAACTAGGGCATACAAAACCTTTGCCAGACCTATCCTTGAATACTGCTCACCTGCCTGGAACCCATACTGTATTTCGGACATTAATACATTAGAGAGGGTCCAGAGGTATTTTACAAGAAGAGTACTCAACTCCTCTGCTCGCAATAAAATTCCTTATTCCAGTAGACTTGAAATTTTAGGCCTGGATAACCTTGAACTACGCCGTCTACGTTCCGACCTAAGCTTAGTACATAAGATCATCTAGCTTAACGTCCTACCTGTTAATGACTACTTTAATTTCAACCGCAATAACACTGGGGCTATCTATAGATTCAAACTAAATCAATTATTTGTGATTGTAATTGTAATTGTAATAAGGGGGCATGCATAAGTGCACCAGCGTACCTACCATCCCTGTCCTACTGTACCCATTTGTATGTACTCATTTTATGTGTTTATTGCTATGTTTTGTTTCTTTATATCCATTTATTTATGACATTTTTTCATGTGTCCTGTTTCCTTGCACTTGTTTACAAATAAATAAATAATAAATAAATAGAATGTTATATCTAATCATGAGCAAATCATAGCAGCTTTTGAGATTCATACACAATACTGGACTAGACAGTCAGTTTTAGGATGGATGGGAACACACAATGAAATGTGCAGTAGTCCAGCTAACTGGACATCCTCTAAAGTGATTGCTTGTGTTTTAGTTATTCCAAAAGTTTGTTGGATATAGTCTTTATTAACAGAGTTACACATGGCTTAGTGCAGAACTAATGTTGTCCTGGTTTGGAAATTTCTCAGGCATTAATTTCTTTAATTTTGGCTTAGCAACTTTATTCTGAGTGTGCTTGAAAATTTCTTTTGAATTTCTTCTGGTGGCCTTTTTGAACTTATTTTATTGCCAGAAGTGAGGGATGATGCTACTACTATATCCTTTCCCATATCTCTCCACAGGTCTGAAGATTCCTTGGCTACCTCATGAGAGGTGTTTTCCCCCAATGTCTTCCTTCAGGATTTAGTTAAAGCATTGCCCTAGTAATTTACAGGTTCCCAGGCTTCCCGCGCTCCTGGTCAGCATATAACTAAATACAGTAACAGCGAGAACACCACATTTCCTACGTGAGAATATTCCCAACATTCTTGTTTCCTGTAAAACAGATATCTTTGTTCATCAAATTGAGAATTAAACAAAATGCAAACCAGCATTTCTCCACAGGCTCAAGTAGAATGATTTCTTGGTTAGCTGAAGGTCTTAGTTTTTCTCGTTGACAGGTTCAATAGACACCATCCCTCTCAGTTAAACCAGACAGGAAACACAATCAGATGACCTAATACTACTTTATTGTAAGGCTACATTAACAGAATCTTGCAAGTCTGAAAGTACAAATCTCCCACCATCTCTTTTTACAGTCTGACCAAGTAGAGTACCAAGTAATCTAACCCTAATAGATGGGCCTTCTCCAGAATTTACTTTGATGCTCTCGCATCAGTTCTACTGGTGGGAAGATTTCATGGAACTCCTTATTTGCAGTAACTTTGTGTTTGTGGATCTAGGGAAGTAGAAACTCTCACTTATATTCTCATACAGTGTCCTTTTTATGATGCCCCAAGATGTACTCTGATCACTCAAATCATTTTCAAATATGATGGCCACATTGATAAATGTTATGTCTATCATTTTTAAGGGGTGCTAACCTTCACTCACATATCAGGTGGCCAAACATCTTCACCAAGTTATACAACTGTATGAAACTTTAATTAGACATGTTATTTTAGTGTCTTATTTGTTTTACCTTTCCAAATAATGTTTATTTATTTTTTTACTGTAAAGGCTGGTGAAATAGCATAATAAAGATACCTGATTTGACTATTAAGCGACTGTGGGTTCCTTCTCCTCTTGTCTGATCATTCCCTTGGTGGCACCTCTTCCTCTTTTCCCTCAAGGTCATTCATACATACTACTACACTAGGGTATGAAAGACTCCTGTTGGAGGACACCTATCAGTGTCAACCAGAGTTAGATCAAGGATCTGAATCAACAGAAAGCAGCTTCCTGTGTTTCTTTGATTTAGAAGTTAGCTCCATTGAGTTCTGAGTGTCTAATAATAATAATAATAATAATAATAATAATAATAATAATAATAATAATAATAATAATAATAATAATAACAACTGTGCATATGTTTATGATCTTTATTACTTATGATAAAAACGTGGTTTCTAAATTCTATTTCTATTTGTGCTCAGCTCTGACTTCTATGTTATTAGGCATTGTGATCTTCTGTAGTGAGCCCATGAGCACATATGATTTATGAGTTGTACATTAATGCTCAGCCGCTCTGTCCCTCTGCTCCCATGGATGGAAATTAAAATGTTTTCCAAAGTCTGCCTCTGCCCACTTAGATGGAGCATTGCTATAACTGCTCCGCGGAGGCCTCCAAAGAACTCAGCATGGCTCCTGGGATTAGTGATGAGATACATTGTCTTTTGTGTGGATAAAATGTGAGCTCCAGCTGGAATGACTGAAAGCTTCTGGTCTGCAGGTGTTCTGCGGGCTGCCTAAAATTAGTTTCATGGTCTTACCTCCAGTGGGAAGGCTTCCATCTCAGCAAAGCCATTAGCACCACACGACAGCTCAAAGTGGCACCCAGGTTATCTGACGTCAGTCAAAGAGTCCAAAGACTATAATGCAATGATGATCATCTTTAGATCTCAGATGAAGAGTCCCAAGACCCTTTCTTCCACCCTGCATGAACTATGGCTATGCTGTGACATGGCACATTGGCACCTCTAATTCTTTTTAATGCTTTAAACTCAGAAAGGAAAAAGGGAGACGAGAAAAGTGAAAAATCAGATTTTTTATTTTTTTTTAAAGGAAGTCAGCTTGCAATTTCAATTATTAGGATTATAATTCTTTGGTCTCCGTGTTATTTTTCTTTAATTTTCTTATTTTATGTCTATTATTAATGCAATTATTACTAATGCCAGCATTCATTTGCAGTTTAATTGGTTGGCTCTGTCTTTTTCTTCTCTTTTCAAAGGGAAATATAATTGTTTAACATTTTCAGTTTTTGTTTCCTTTTCCTCACTGTTCATTTATGGGCATATTATTATTGCAAGGAATATCATCTTTATCCAATTCCCCATTCTAATCAATCTGTCCAATTTTCACTTAACTTTTAGACATTTGTATTCAATGTGAGAGTGTAACGGAGGAGAATGTGAAGACTTACCACTTGGATTCCATAATCTGCCCTTAAAATGGAGGGATCCTTTGAAACCTACTGTACATGAGTTGACAACCTTGTGTTCAAGCCTAAATATTGTCAGTGCTGCTGTTTGCAGTTTTGGGACTTGCTTTTGATTAAGAGCAAGTAACTTTTTGGCTACCATGGGAGGAAAAACATTTCTGGGGAGCTAGAGAGCCAGTTTGGTCTAGTGCAGGGGTGTCAAACTCAAGGCCCAGGTGCCGGATCCTGCCCATGGGGTGCTAAGATCTGGGCCGCCCTGAAAACAGCAAAGGACCAGCCTCTGCCAGCAAAAATGGAGCTCAGGAGGGCCACGAGCGGCTCTCTTGAGCTCCATTTTCACTGGCAGAGAGTTGCAAGAGGCCATCGCAACCAAAAACATAGCTCGCGATGGCCTTCCCAAGCTCCGTTTTTGCTGGCAGAGGGTTGCAGGAGGCCACCACAGCTGAAAACAGAGCTCCGGAGCCTGTTTTCGCTGGCAGAGCACTTGGGCCGCCACAGGCGCCCCCAACATGAGTGACATTGAGCTGGTCATGCCCACGGCCATGCTACCCCTGGCCTTCCCGATGTCAAACACAACCCTGATGCGGCCCTCAATGAAATCAAGTTTGACACTCCTGGTCTAGTGGTTAAGGCACCAAGCTAGAAAGCAAGAGACAGCAAGCCCTCTCTGTGGGCATGCGTGCCGTTGCCAGCTGCTCTTCCGGGTTCCATTGCACGCATGCGCGCCAGCCAGCTGGTCCGGTGCACATGCGCGCCAGCCAGCTGGTCCGGTGCACATGCGCACCAGCCAGCTGCTCTCTTCCAGGTTCTGGTGCACACATGCGCGCCGGCCAGCTGGTCTTGAAAAGTCTTCAGCTGTCTGGCACATATGCGTCAGGGGTAGGTTCTGACTTACTTCGCTGCCGGTTTGCTTCCTCCCGCGCCGCGTGGGTGCGCGCATGTGCAGTGCTGAAAATCCAGCTTCTGCACATGCGCAGAAGCAAAAAACAGCTTATGCGCATGCGCATGTGAAAAACAAGATGGAGGCACCTATGGTGCTGCCGAGAGAGCCGGTTCGGGGGGGTGTCCAGCCGGCTATCACTGCCAGTTTGGCGAGCGGCGGGAAATTCCCGTTATCGGTTCTAAAAAACCGGTCCGAACTGGCAGGAACCCACCTCTGGCATGCGTGCAATGGAACTGGAAGAGCAGTTGGCCACCGCACGCATGCGCACAGGCCAGCTGCTCTCTTCTGGGTTCTGGTGCTCCGGTGCACGCGCGCTCTAGTTTCGTCACTCAATGCCGAAAAGGTTAGCTGTCGCTGGTCTAGGCCATCTAACCGTTGAAGTGCAGTATCGTTTATATTAAAAATAATCAGATACTGGACTGGTATATGCTCTCAGCTTGTAGCCGGTCATGATGTCATCTACAGTTTGATGTCAGATCCCGTAGTCACTCTGAGGGGAGGATATTATGCCCCATTTATACAGAGAATCCCAGCAGATGCCATGTAAGGTGTGAGTACTATTCAGGACTGTCCATTGCTAGCATGGTAGTTCAAAGCCTGGCAACTTTTTTGTGTCTTTTTGTGTCTTCCTATGTCTGGGTATTCAACAACCCATTTGGCTTTCCACTGGAAATCAATGTTAAAGTTATTGGACAGATGTTGTGCAAGTGCCAGTGGGGGCTTCCTGGATTTGAGTCTTTTGGCTGATAAATGAGGATTGTCGGCATGCATTGGTAGGAGTTGTTCATAATTTTTCTGTATTCTCTCACTAGTGAATCTTGCCTTTGTAAAGCTGGAGGTGCTGTATGATTCAGAACAGGAAGCCAGCAAGTTGTAGTGGTTTTAATACAGCCATTTATAATCCTCATGGTGTCATTGAATCAGGAGTCTAACTTACTAGCATGACAACTGTTAAGCTGTACGGGGCCAGTAGGCCAACCCTAGTGCTTCAGGGTGAAGCTCCCTATTTAGTGCCACATAATTTCTGGTGTATGTTGTTCCTAGTATTGATTTTTGCCGCTATATTCTCTATGTGTATCTTGTAGGAGAGAGTCCAGTCCAGTGTTACTCCAAGGTACTTTGGATGGGGATCATAGGGGAGTAAGTTGTTGTTTAAATAGACCTTCAGGGCTTCGTATGTTAGTTTGTTGCTAAGGTGGAAGCACATAGTTACTGTTTTGAAAATAGGCATTTGAAGTATAAAATGTCTATTTTCAGGGCTTGCATCACAGTTTCCAACTGTTTCCCCACTTCAGTGACTACTTCAGCTTTCATGTGAGAGGATGCTTTGAGGACCACAAAAAATGTGACTTCAGGACTGTACATGGCCCTGGGACAGTGTATGGCACAGCTTTCCTGTCTTTGTCTTAGGACACGAGTGTGACATTTCTGTCAGAGAGTGATCTTGATGAGTTCCACATTTTGTGGCTTACTGTTATGCCATCAGTTAAACTTGCAGCTAAATACCACTAATGTCTAGGAGATGGCTTTCTGGCTAATGTCCAGACACTCATTCAATTCACCATCCTGTTTGGTTTGGATGCGATTCAACCCTCCCTGCCTCCCCATCTTGCCTGAGCAATTTGGATTGGCTTCCTTCCCTGCTGCCCACAGAGCACCATTTCAGGTGGGCCAGGGCATTTAGAAACAGCCTGCTGGGTGTGGTAGAAATCACTAAAACCAGTCTCTTCATCAGTGTAATTGGAAATAGATTTATTAAGACTGCTAACTGCTTTCATACCTTCTGTATACCTTTGATTCATAAAATTACTTGGATTTATTTCTTTTATCCATCCACGAGAGACTTGGATACTGGATAAATTTTGCTTCTTTTGTACAGAAAGTGAATAGAAGTGGTTGTTTCTAAAGCTGAGGGGAAAAAAAACCTCCACTGATGAAGATTAGAAGCCAGGATGGTTTTCAGATTCAAGTCATTTTCTCTATTGAAAACCTGGCAGGACTCTGCTATATTCAAGACACATATGAAATTGCTTCAGAGCGCATTTCTATTTGAGAAACTAACAACAACAACATATTCGAAGCCCATATATTCAATCTATATCCCGAGCATGCCTTTTCCAATCTGCTGCCCTTGAGATGTTGTGATCTAGATGTTTCAAGCATTAGCTCTGCTAGTTGGAGGTGACCGGCTTGACAGCCCTGTATCTTCTTTTACTCTTCTTCAGGGAAGACAGTTTTGTGGTCTTAGAAATCATTTTTTGATTTCCATCATTCTGGTGGGGAAAAAAATCACTTTATCTTATAACAGGTTCTTCTTTAGAATATAAAAAGAAGTTGGAATTTATTCTTCCTTATTACTTGAATCTCAAGCCTCCCCCCACCCCAGCTATCCTACAGAACAATGATCAGCGGTGAAATTCAAAATTTTTCCCTATCGGTTCTGTGGGTGTGGCTTGGTGGGCGTGGCAGGGGAAGGATACTGCAAAATCTCCATTCCCACCCCACTCTGGGGCCAGCCAGAGGTGGTATTTGCTGGTTCTCCAAACTACTTAAAATTTCCACTACTGGTTCTCCAGAACCTGTCAGAACCTGCTGAATTTCAACCCTGACAATGATATAATGTATTAAAGTTGAACAAGGACCACTCTGATTTTTCAGTGGCACATCACGGACCACACTCCAAAATGTGAGCCAGTCCAAGGCTATTAATATTAACCTCATTTATTCAATCATTTTTAGAGAAGATCTGGGATCACACCCAAAGCTTTGAAGTGAATTGCGCGAGGCTCATGTTGTGCCTTCCTGAATGATGTTTCAGACATTAAATGCTTGTTTGTTAACATTTAGTTTTTAATTATTTGATTAAAAATTCTCCCTGGAATGTTTAAGCCTCTTTTTTTAAAAAGACCTTGTAGTCTCTATTTATTCCCTTCTTCTGCCAATGGTAACTGATGCTCTGTGTGTCTTTTTAAGTGAGAGAACAAGAGAAAGAATGATCAATAGTTCCATTAAGGCTGGAATTTGGGGCTTAGGTCCAAGACCTTGAATCCTGAAGGGTCTACAGATGCCAAACCTCAGTTTCTGGGCCAAAACCGAAAGCATAACTTATTTGCTGTCAGAGAATAACCGGCTGAATATTTACTGTATGTTTGTTTTATTATATGACTTTAAAAATGCATGGATTCTGATCGGCAACAAAATGATATTTAATCAAAATAAACAGCTGCTGTCCAAAGTGAGCCCAGTTCCATAAAACCATTAAGCGTAAGACTTACAATAAATTAGCTGCATCACTCTTATCTCTATGTGAGGAAGGAAGGGCGGACAACAGCTTGATGGCACACAGGGAAGGAAGGAATCAAGCAAGCAAGCAAGCAAGCAAGCAAGCAAGCAAGCAAAATCAGTGCATTTTCTGAAAATTACAGAGGGAGAGATGGATCCCAAGTACAGTTGATACTTGCAAAGGTGTGTGTATTTATATATGAAGCGTTAGTAGAATATTCAACAATGTGAAGAACTTTCTGGCCATGGAGGATAACAAAACCCAGAAGATTAGTTTTTATTCTGGCAGAATGTGATGCATGAGAAATTAACTATTTATCTCCTTTATAATATTTTATGGACCCTTCCTTTCAGCCCCCCCAATGCTTCACAGGCATCCATTTAATTCAAGACACATTTTGCCATTGGTTTCAAAGGGAGATGAATTGTATCCATCGCAATGAAAGGAAAGGAAAGAAAACTAGAACTCTCAAAGAGTTCTAGCATTTCTATGGCATTGAAATGTTTATAATCCCATTTCTTTTCCAAATATTTGGGTCCCACCAGCATTCTTGGAAAATTATTTTATTTAACATATTTGCATAGCCACCCATCTCAAAACCAGAGCTCAAAACCAATGTATGAAAAAACATCATCACACAGACAAAACCCAAAAAACCCCCAAAAAACAAAACAAAACCCAACAAGAACAGAAACAACAAAAATAAATAAAAATAAATATTTGGGAGGTACAACCCAGAGTTCTATTAGGAAACAAGCTCAGTGGCATATCGAAATGTGAGAAAGTTCTTGGTCAGATTGCTTATGATAGTCATTGCAGCTCTTTGAGCTTCTTATAGTAGCCCCATAGATGGAGATTCCTACTTTTCAGACCTTCCTTTCCACACCATTGTGTTTGGATAAAAGGGAAAGCAGAGCTACATTGTCTATCCTGGTTTTTTCTCTGTTATCCTCTGTCCCCTGATGCCCACCACCATTCATTTGTTGAAAAACCAGCTTGGGATTTTGATACCAGGCTCAGGGACTCTGAGAATGGCCTTGCTTGATCTCTTCTTGTGATTACAGCCAACCAGAAGGGAATGCCAATGGGGTTATAATCACACTGACTTCATGGTGTCTACACCATGTGACTTTCATGACTACAGACCAGAGGTGGGTTCCTCCTGGTTCGGACCAGTTCTATAGAACCGGTAGTAACTTGGCGGCCTGGGTCACTAGAACTGGCAGCGACCCAGGCCTGCCACGCCCCTGAACTGGTTCTTTGTTTTTTGCTTCTGTGCATGCGCAGAAGCTTTTTTAAAGCACTGTGCATGCACGAAGCATGCGTGCGCCCATGCGGTGTGGCACTGAGCAAACCGGCAGCGAAGAAAAAAAGACCCACCCCTGCTACAAACCCTCAGCCTTTCTAGATCTTATGATAAGGATTCCCAAACACCTGATACATTTTTTGAGCTTAACTCTGTGTGGATAATACTTTGTCAAAGAGGTTTACCTTCTCTGGTTATGGAGTGGGTCTCCCTTTACTTGGGCCAACTAGCCAACCCAAGTTGATCCTCTTCTCCTGTTCCAGAGATTCTTCTGCTGCAAGAATCACTGCTATTTTATACGTAGCATATGTCCTTGCATTTTCAGCTCTGCCAAGGAACTATGGCAGTAGGGTCTTGGTGCTCTCTGAGGTTGCTGATTTCCTTACAGAAAGACATTCATTACCACACTAGGTAACATCATCAGTGCTGGTGCTTCTCTTCTATTGGTAACTATGGCAGTCTCTCTGATTAAAACTTTTTCTTCCAGTTGGACATAAGGTGGGATTTTTTTTGAGTCAGTTGGAAAGGAATCTATGTTTACATTGGAAAAATTTGTGAAGCTGTCAAATGTATTTGACTTGCTTTGGAGAGGTGGGGAAGTGGATTTCTGTCCTTAAATCGAATTTCCTTTAGTCAAATTTTGTGTGATTGAGTTTATAACAATGTATCCAGTGGCTGTTAGTGTTGATTATTAAACAAATACTGTAGTAGAAAACTATTTTCTCTGGAGAAGACTCTGCTTACATACAACAGATTATATAGTTTAAAAACAAATAAACAAACACAAAAAGAAGATCCACATCATTAGCTAAACATATGTTAGAAAGATGGAAAATCTGGCCCAGAATATAGTGAAAATGCACTTACCTTTTTATTTATTTGTTTATTTTTACAATTGGCTGGAAAATAAACTGGGTTATAATTATTTTTAACAAAGAAAGTCTCAGGAACTGGATGCAGCAGGGCGATCATAATTATTTCATGATATGTGTGCGTGTGTGTGTGTGTGTCTGTGTGTGAATGCCCAACTTCTATTGTTCAATTTTCCATACTTCAATAAAGAAAGAAATCCTGAAGGAACTCTGCCATGGTGGGCCTTTTTAGGTTAGGCAGCCAGGGAGAGAGTAAAGTGTTGAAGAGCTTCTCATGCTGTTGTATAAGGAGGGAGAAAAATTCTATCCTATGCTGCCTCACTGAGATGAGGCACTGAAAAGTCCCCTCCCCACCCCCAAATTGTGAAGAAATTAGAAATTCCTATGAAACTTAGATAGAAGCCAGGAAGCTTCTTTCACAAGGGAAGAACTCTTTGGGGAAATTAAATGAGTGTGTGTGTGTGGGGGGGGGGCGAAGTACAAATGGAGGTGATGACATCTAATCTGCTTAAACTTGAAATAAAAGGGTAAAAAAGAATAGATAAATTGGAAGATGGTCAGGTACTGAAACTGCAGCTAGCTAGTTCATCATGGAGATCTAATGTGCTCAGTTTAAGTACTTAATATGTTTCTTGATTTTAAGAAATGGAGGTCAAATATGAGATATTCAGAATTGCCTGGGCAGATGCACCCCTTCCCTTCCCTTCCCTTCCCTTCCCTTCCCTTCCCTTCCCTTCCCCTCCCTTCCCTTCCCTTCCCTTCCCTTGATGCAACATTTCACCTAATTGAAGGTTACAAAGTATCAAACAGACACAAAAGTTTTAGTACTACACAAATGCTAATGGAAGCTTCCATCTTTAAGAAAATACCCCCTTCCCCCATCCCTCATCCCCTTTCCCTTTCCCCTTCTTCCTTCCCTTCTCTTTGACTTCAGCTTGGCACAGATTCACTTACTGCATAAAATCCTTTCATTTCCTTTTCCCAACAGCTCTTGCTTGAGCCTATATTACCTTAAATGGGAGGCCAAGCAGAATCTCCTCTTTTTAGTAGCCCTGCTCTTAGAGCAAATCACATGCACACACAACTCTGACTCACTGCCTAAGTAGTTTATTATAAAATCACAGTGTTGGAAAAGGCCATTTACGCAACTGGGTCCAATCTTCTGCTGGGTGCAGTAATCCATATTAAAACATCCCTGGCTAGCCTTTTCATGCATGTAACCATGGAAGAGTTATCTCTCTGGATAATTGTCTCTGCTGTCAAACTGCTGTAATCTTCCCTTACAGTTAGGAAGATTTTTCTAGCATCCAGTTGGAATCTATCTTCTTATAACTAGTCCATTGTTTCCTATCTTGCACTGTGTAATGATAGAGAATAGATTTTTGACCATCTGGGTGACATCCTCAGTCTTCTCAATATAAAAACATATTTAGTTCTTTCAACTTCTCTTTGCATATCTCAGTCTGTTGTGCTGACTATTTTAAAACTTGTTCCAGTTTCTCTAAATCTTGCTTACACCGTGGTACCCAGAACTGGACAGAACAGTCTAGGTAGGGTCAGATAAATGCTAAGTGAAATGGAATGATTGTTTTCTGTAATTTGGAAATTTTATTGCCTTTCCTTCTGGGAAATTTTAAGTTGTACCTACCTGGAATGGAGGTACCACTTTCCAGGGTGGTGTGAATATGCTTGAAGGGAAGTTTAGGCACTGTAGTAAGGCTAAATCTGTCCTACTTAAGAACTTTTAATGTGTCACTCTGAATACAAACTTTCTGATTGGCTTAAAATCTGATTTCTGGTTTCTATTTGGTAGACTCCAATATTATGGCATTGGGCATGAGACTATCCAGTCTAGGGCATGTCAATTTTTTCAACTTTCAATTTCCAAACATTAGGGGTGCTCAAAAGTTGTGACATACCTTGGGGATTGTAAAGATATTTTGGTTACTTTAACATAATTTAGATGTGCTTGGTAAGTAACTACATAAATATCATAACTTTTAAACATTTTAACATTGTTTCATTTGTCCACAATCAGATGGTGACTACTGACATTCTGAAGCGTCCCTCTCAAATTAAAAACTTTGCTCTATGGATTCCTTTCTCTTTGTTTTTTTCATTCATTCTCCGCAAAAAAGATGGAAATACATCTATCGTCAAGAGGCACTTTGATCTAGTGGTTAAGGCACCCGATTGGAAAACCAGGAGATGGTGAGTTCTAGTCCTGCCTCAGAAATGAAAGCCAGCTCGGTGACTTTGGGCCAGTCACTCTCTCTCATCCTAATTCACCTCACAGGCTTGATGTCATGGGCAAAAGGGGATGAAGAAGGAATATTAGGTACTGTAATTTTCGGAGTATAAGACGCACTTCCCCCACCTAAAAGTGGGTAAAAATTGCAGTGCGTCTTATACACCGAATGTTCCTGAAGCCCCACCCACCCACCGGCCCCCACCCTTCGGCAATTTTTGGCCTCTGCCCATTGCTTTTTCGGCCTCTACACATTCCGTTTTAGACCCGTTCCAGGCTGCAGGGATCGCCACAGCACATTGCTGCCAATCGCCGCCTCCGTGCGTCACATTTTTGGCCTCCGCACACCCCGTTTTTGGCCTCCGTGAATCACATTTTCAGCCAGTTCCAGGCGGCGGGGATTGGTGCCGCTTCCATCAATCCCCACCGCCTGGAACCAGCCAAAAATGTGATGCACAGAGGCAAAAAACGGGGCGTGCGGAGGCAGAAAACGCAACACGCGGAGGCCGAAAACATGATGCGCGGAGGCGGCGATCGGTGGCAATGTGCTGTGGCGATCCCGGCAGCCTGGAACAGGTCTAAAATGGAGTGTGCGGAAGCTGAAAACATGATGCACGGAGGCCAAAAACGCAATGCACGGAGGCCAAAAATGCAATGCACGGAGGCCAAAAACGCAATGCACGGAGGCGGCGATGGGCTCTGCCGATCCCCGCAGCCTGGAACAGCTGATTGGCGGTATTCCGGGAGGCCGATCCAACTGCCAATCAGCTGTTCATGCTAAATCAGGCTGCGATAACATGCTGAAGCTGACCAGGCCATTTGCTGTTTGCTGCAAGGAAGCTAGCCAGATGAATACCGATGGATGCTGGTAGGCAGAGGCAGAATTTCTCCCCCTTGTTTTCCTTGTTTTCCTCCCCAAAAAAGGTAGGTGCGTCTTATAGTCCGGAGCGTCTTATACTCAGAAAAATACGGTATGTTTGCCACTTTGAGTTATGTATACAAATAATTAAAATGGGATTTAAAAAAAATTAAAATAAATAACTAAATATCCTTAAATAGGTGCTACAGAATATGCTGAACGTTACGTCATTTGCAAATCCAAAATGCAGACTAAATTTTTGAATGACCTACTTAATGCTTAAGATGGTGGCAGGACCTGAAGAATCCTTGAAAGCAATAGGTAAGCCGCATGCGGTGCCTGCATGGAAAAGGAATGGGATGCTGTGGAGGATGCTGTATATTATCAAGACCAAAAAAAAAAAAAAAAGATCCTGTTTTATTCAAATAGCATCAGCATGGAATATATAATTCACATTGGCACTAAGATTTTTTTAAAAATTAGACTTAATAAGCTGCATTATGAGATGCTAGCAGGAAGAGGCCAAATGGATTTCTGACACATGCTTACTTAGAAGTGTTACCGATAGGAAATATGACGAAGTATAAGCTTATCCTATTTAAAATCCCTGCTGATCTTCATGCATCAAAGGCTACTCTTAGGGGACCCAATTGCTACAATTCTCTTGGTGTTAATGTTTTTTGTAATCATGACTGCCGTGCTTTCTTTCATTTTTCAGGAAGTTCAGCCATATGCCGAGACATTATTATTTCACACTACAGAGTGTGATCCTCCCTCCAACCTAGCACGGCATTAAGATCAGCTTACATTAATTCTATTTCTGTGTTTTCCAACACTTGATGTATTGAGTCTAATTTCCCGAAGGAGTCATTTAAAAGTTGTTGCCTTGACCTTAGGAGATCTTGGCACAGTCTATAACAAATGCTGTTTGCAAAAGCAAGGTGGCTCAGAAAGGTTGGACTCAGTTGTGATTGCGATTAGACTCAAATGTATTTATTTTACTTATTTGTTAGAGTTATGTTCCACCTTCTTCCTAGCAACTCAGAGCAATGTAGTTAGTGATCTTCCCTTGCAACAGAGGTGGGTTCTTACCGGTTCTATCCGGTTCTTTAGAACCGTTAGTAAACCGGTGATGACATCACGGAGCCGGTTCTGTCGGTGTCTCCGTGGGCGCCATCTTGGATTTTGTTTCTGCGCATGCGCAGAAGCTAATTTTTGATTGCTGCGGGGGCACACGCACGCGCGAAGCATGCACGCACGCCCGGCGCGACCCTGAGCGAACCGGCAGCAATAGGATCCAGAACCCACCCCTGCCTTGCAACATCAATTTATGAAGTAGGTTGAACTGAAAGAATGTGACTGGTCCGTAGACAACCAATGAGCTTCCATGACAGATGACTTGATCTCCCCCGTCCTTATCTACTACTCCACAGTGCCTCCTATGTGACTGGAGATACCTGGAAAGTGGTAGATGTGAGCCCCTAAAAGCATACAAGTAATAAGGAAATTAGTCTACTCTTCCAGAAACTGTCCATGTGGGCAGCTTTCTTTTTTATATGCATATTGTACATGCCAACGTAATAGGCAGGTCATAATAGGCTGATTCTGATTGTAAGAATCAGATCTGTTACCAATGTGCTTTTCTTTTTTTAAAGAGTGTCAATCTTACATATAACTATATTTATAAACATAGCTTTATTTCATACATTTATTGATTTAGTGATAGAAGGGAAATGTACTTTCCAAACAGCCTGCATGGGAAAAGGAAAGTAAGAGGCAAATATTCCATCTAGAGACCTCTAGATATACAACTGCCTTGATTATCGGCTAATGTAATTACCTTACAGGCCATGTTTATTACCTTACATAAACATTGTGTACAAGATGGCACCTGATCTATTCCTTAGGCAACAGTGAGAATATTAGATCTGTACTTAAACTGAATCTCTAGTGAGCTAAAACTGTTGGCCTATAAAATAGCATGAAAAGTGAAATGTACTCCTCCTGAAAATGGTGAAAGACTTTTAATGGACTCACCATCTCTGAGATCAACTTGGCCATGTCCCCTAAGGTCCTTAGTTGCTGAAAACAGTGATTTATGAAAGTGTATGTGTGTATGTGTGTGTGTATTACCTGGTTCCTTAATGCTGTTCCAATTACTCCGTCTTGTCTTAAAAGGTTTCTCAGTTGCTCATGAAGAACTAGTCCTAATTCAGATGTGTGCTACCTAGAAACCAGGGATAATCTGTCACTGCAGTGGTAAAGGCGCCAAGGGGACGATGGTATAAAATGTTATCTCCTCAGCCATTAGAGTTCGCTACCTGCTGCTTCAAATTTGGCTCTTTACTTTTCCAACTCTGAATCATATCACTGAAGCCTTTAGTACAGCGCCTTTACTTTGCTTCTGCACAGAATTTGGCAATATCTCTCTTACATACATACAATACACACACACATGCACGCACTGAGACACAAATTATATGTGTTCAAATTTATACCTTTCTCTTTCTAGGGTATCAGTGCTAGAGAGGGTATGCTGCCCTATGCACATTATTAACAAACTTAATCCTATAATTACTCCAGCCTCATGCAGAGATTGGAAACTTGAAAAATTCATTACAATGAGCAACTCTTAAGAAGGACCTGGCTTTCCAGGAGGAGAAAACTATAAACGCAGCAAGGTGCATAACACTGAAGAGAGATATAAAGAAATGGAAGGATAGTTGGAGGTAGGAAGGGAGACTGTTCAGCCAGAAAAGAAAATTAGGGGTGTAGAACATTTTTCAATATACTTCTCCACCATAACAGTCTTGATACGCCTCTTTTGCAGCACCCTCTCTCTCTGTTCTTCAAATCAACTTTGATTTGACTCCCAATTGGATGGGGTATGATGTGATTGACATTTACCAGCCAATTTGGATGGATTTCAATATTCGGTTAATCTATAGACTACACTGTCTGAAGCTTCAATATTTGATTGATCTATAGATTATACTGTCTGAATTTTGAGGGAGAGGGCAGAATGGGATGAAAATTTCAGGAATGATAGACCTTTCAGAGAAGTTTAACTCTGCCAAATATCAGTCAGTTAGCTTTAAGGGTTTTATTGAAAGAAAGAATTGTTCCTTTTTTTAGGGGAAAGATAACAAGACTGAAGAAAGGACAATTCAACAAGCAACAGATTGTCCACTGTCTAGCAAAACCTGACAGACAGGTTGGCTAATCAATATAATATCCAACTCTGTTTTAAAATCCAACCTTTAAAAACTAAAATATGTTTATCTTTTAATTTGCTTTTTTTTTTTTTTTTGGAATATCACACAGTTGTGCTTGTGAGATCCCGAGAGAACAGAAATAGTTTTTGGCTCCTCCTAGGAAGAACCGCTTATCACTAGTCTTAGAGGGATCAGGCTGAGCCGAACAGTTTGGCAAAGCTTCTGGACAGCACTTAGCAGAATAAAAACTGGCCTGCCTTCGTGGTGATAATGCTTTTTGTCCCTGGATCTCCTAGGATGCAACAGGCAGGCATTAACTACTTAACAAACTTGGCCTCCTGCTGGAAGGAGCCCATAAACACTTTTTGATTAATCAGAATTGCACCTTGCTGGTAGTGTAGCCTGCTGATACCAGAGGTAGCACAAGCAGACTGGAACAGTAAGATAGGAAGGGACAAAGATAGGCAGGCCACAGAGAAAGAAGCAGGAACAGACTAATTGATAGACATTGCCTTACAAAATACAGAAGGAAAAAAAGGGAACAAATTCGGAGACAGCAAGTAAAAAAATATGAAAACATTGCTGATCAAGCTTGAATTACATTCACTCATTGTAAAATGGAAAAACTTCAACCTACCCCAGTCATACAATATACAGAAGTTTGTTTTGACCTAAGAACATACACTACTGGACTAGCCTTGAACTTATATTCAGAGAGATGACTTGAATTCCCACTTGTAATGTGAAATGTAAATAGATAGATAGATGATAGATGATAGATGATAGATGATAGATAGATAGATAGATAGATAGATAGATAGATAGATAGATAGATAGATAGATATAAGCTTTTCTGAAGGGTGTTCAGTGGTTGACATCAAGTACAGTTTTGGGATCTGTATGCATTGCATTTTTTTTAATTATTCATGATTAACCTATTGTTCTTATTTGGGAACCACTGAAAATCCATTTATGATCATAGTGGGATATAAATAAATAAATCATAAATATACAAGGAGATACCAGAATTGTTTAGGGAGTTTAGGACACTTTATGGAAATAAAATTTGGACTTCGAACAAGCAAGAATAAAAAGATTATTGATGCTTTTGAACTTTGATGCTGGAGAAAACTCCTAAGAATATTATGAATAGGGAAGAAAACAAAGGGATCATAGAACAAATCAATCAAAGTTCTTATTCAAGTTGCAATGATCAAGCTGAAGTTACATACAGACCCGCCCAGCTCCTTTCAGAAGTTCATAATACTAAGAAAGATGGAAGGGAGAGAAAAGGAAGACCAGCAGCAAGATGGGTGGATCAATTATAGCAATGATGGGTACACCGTTGGAAGACCTAAAGGGCCTGGGATTGGAGACGGATCATCCTGGAGAAGGTCTATCAATAAGAGTCAACATGGAATGCAACAGCTTCTGAGACACCTTAGATACAACAACTCATTAAATCCTTCAAAACTAAAGAAAAGCCTACTATTAGTTTAGATATTTGTTATTAATATATCAATTTGATATATACATGTTAAGGAATGAGTAGAATAAAAAAAACCTAGAGCTTCCTATATTGTCTAGACAGTGAGAGACTGTCACCTTCTATAACAAGAGTGCCAATGGAACTCAAATTATGACTTATACAGCAAAAACAATATTTAGAATTTATTGAACTCTATTACATTTGAATAGAAAAGGACTGTCAAAAACAGCACTTTAAAGAAGGATAATGCGTCTTTAAAACATGTTTCTACAATGTCCTATGCTTACCAGGTTTTGGGGGAAAGTAGTGGTTTATATAAATATGATTGTGCAACAAAAGCTACATTTTTCAGAGGATAATATTCTTTAAAACTATATACCAAGTACATGGAATTTGACAACCAGACAACATAAATGGATTCTCTGTGCCCTTAACAGGGCTAAAAGACTGATACTGCTCCATTGGAAAGATAAATGTATGATTCCATTTGGATTGAAAATCTGATTGCAGTTGCCACTTTCAGTATGAGTGGATTGCCTAGAGACATAGACCTTGTATGGAAAAGTATGGGACTCATCTATACAGATTACAGTAGGCACAAAAAAGATAGTTATATAAATATATAAGAAATATATAATTTGAATAATATTTGCATTAGAAAGTATATATAGAATTGTAGTAACAATATATAATTATAATGACATTTCATATTATGTACTTTTCCTCTGTCATATTCCTTTCACTTTTTCCTTAGAACATTTTTTGTGTTCATTTTTTCCCTTCTCTTTGACCACTGTATCTTCATCGCTATTTTCTTGTCTTTTGCTCATTTTTTCTCTTTTTTGCTTATTAATTATAAAGCAATAAAATATAAATAAAAAAGAGTCAACACTGACGATGGCACATTGGCAGATAACAGATCTATGAATGTATAACATTCCATTAGTGCAAGGGAGAGCACAGCTCAGGTGAATGGCTGGCCTCATGAAAGAAACTGAGAAAGTCAACTGCAAAGTAATAGAAACCTTGCTGCACCAAAGGTGCTGTGAGAAGCATGAAGTTTGGTACTATTTCTTCACTCCAAATCTATTTATATAGCAGAAGAATCAACATGAAGCTCTGATAACATTTAAAGGATATTAAAGGCATCCAAAATTTTTCAAATTCTGAAAGGGAGTAAATACTTGTTTTAGAGAATTGGAGGAGGAGGGGGGAAGGGGGAGG
>QLTV01000974.1:1164635-1174912 GCA_003457575.1 Thermophis baileyi | reverse complement strand
AGAAAAAGAAAGGAGGGAGGGAGGGAGGGAGGGGGGGGAGGACCACAAAACTGGCTGGCACTAGACACATCTTCATAGGATGCTTTCAAACAGCACAGCAAAGGCTGGAAGGGACCTCAGAGGTCATCTAGTCCAACCCCCTGCTCCCTGGCAAAATGGACTGCTAAATTGGCCGCACCCACCCAGTCACATGACAACCTGGCCATGCCCACCCAGTCACATGACCACATGGCCACGCCACCTGAAGCCATACCCACCTGACCTCCAAGCCACACCCACAAAATAAGCCACGCCCACAGAATTGGTAGGGAAAAATTTCACATTTCACCCCTGCAGGAGACCCTATACTATTTCAGACAAGTGACTGTCCAGTCTCTTTTTTTAAAACCTCCAGTGACGAAGCACCCACAACTTCTGACAGCAAGCTGTTCCACTGGTTAATTGTCCTCACTGTTAGGAAGTTTTTCCTTACTTCCAGGTTGCTTCTCTCCTTGATTAGTTTCCATCCATTGTTTCTTGTCCTGCCTACAGGTGCTTTGGTAAGTTGACCTCCTTCTCTTTGTGGCAACCTACTGGAATATTGCTACCATGTCATCCCTAGTCCTTCTTTTCTCTAGACTAGCCAAACCCAAATCCTGAAACAGTTCTTCATAAGTTTTAGTCTCCAGACCTTTAATCATCTTAGTTGCTCTTCTTTGCACTTTTTCCCAAAGTCTCTACATCTTTTTTGTAACGTGGTGACCAAAACTGGATGCAGTATTCCAGGTGTGGCCTTACTGAGGCTTTATAAAGTGGTACTAATACTTCATGTGATTTTGATTCTATGCCACTGTTTATACAACCAAGGATTGTATTAGCCTTTTTGGCTGCTGCCGGACACTGCTGCCTCATATTTAAGTGATCCATTAGGACTCCAAGTGATCCACTAGGACTCCAAGGTCCCTCTCAGAGTTTATGTTTTTGAGCCAGGTTTCACCTAATCTGTACTTGTACCTTTGGTTTTTCCTGCCTAGGTGTAAAACCTTGCTTTCCTTTACATTAAATTTCATGTTGTTGGATAGGGCCCATTGTTCAAGTCTGTCAAGTTCTTTTTAGATCCCGAGCTTGTCTTCTGGGGTGTTGGTTATTCCTGCAGTGTCATCTGCAAATTTGATGAGTTCCCTTCTATTCCCTCATCCAAGCCATTTATGAAGATATTGAAGAGTACAGGCCCTAAGACAGAACCCTGTGGCACCCCCATGGCTTTCTTCCCTCCATGTAGATGTATTGTAGTATCATTAAGGATGACTCATTGAGTACAGTTTATCAGCCAGTTACAAATCCATCTGGATGCAATTCCACATTTTTCTAGCTTACCAAGAAGTAGGTTGTGGTCTACTTTTCGAATGCCTTGCTGAAGTCTAAGTACCCTATGTCCGCAGCATTTAACTGGTTTACTAATTTAGTCACTTTGTCAAAGAATGAAATAAGATTGGTTTGGCATGATTTGTTTTTAACAAACCCATGTTGGGTTTTAGTTATAACTTTGTTTGTTTCTAGATGTTCACAAATCTGTTTATTATCTTTTCCAGTATCTTCCCAGGTATTGATGTTAGACTGACTGGTCTGTAGTTTTCTGGGTCTGGTGTCCCCCCCCTTTTTGAAGATGGGAACCACATCAGCTCTTTTTCAATCCTCAGGTAATTCCCCGGTGTTCCAGGATTTTTGAAAGATATGGTACAATGGTTCTGACATAACATTTGCCAGCACCTTCAGAACTCTGGGATGTAAACCATCAGGTCCCTGTGATTTGTATTTGTCAAGATCAGATAGGTGTTCTCTAACAATTTTTTTTGCTTATTTTAATTTTTATTTCTAGTCTGTCTTTTACAGTTAGATTTTTGGTAGGTTGGGCTATAGTTTTGTGTGTGTGTGTGAAGACTGATGCAAAGAATGAGTTAAGCTGCTCTGCTTTCTCTCTACTGCCTGTTACTTCCTTGCCATCTTCTCTCTTAAGTGGCAGGTCTAGACAGGCTGAGAGTGATCTTTTATATATAATGCAACTCCACCTCCCCTTTTGTTAGGTCTGTTTCTTCTAATAGTTTGTATCCTTCCATCAGTACATTTCAGTCATGATTTTTATCCCACCACATTTCAGTAATGGCAACTATATCATATTTACCTTCATGTACTAGTATTTCAAGTTCACCCTGTTTGTTCCCTAAACTTTGAGAATTTGTGTATAGGCATTTGAGTCCTTTATGGATCTTGGGCATGTTTCTTATATCTCCTACTTTGTATCTGAGTTGTGGTGAGTCACAAAGCAGCCAACACCAACAGGTTCTAGCATGTGCGGTGAGTACCAAACAAACAATGAACACTGGGACAACATTTTTGCATCAAAATGCGCCGAGTTCCAAACCTGATGAGTTTCAAAGCAATTGAGTACCAAGCTACTATTGTACATGCTTTTTGATGCATTTTCCAATATATTATTTTTAAATAAAAAATTTACTAATATACATTTTGGACAAGAGTTTTCTCTAAGTTAAGTGTTTGTGCATTTTCTTCTAATTTATATACATGTATGCATATATCCTTTAAAATAGTTTTGCATACTTTTTTTTAAAGGTGGAAGCAGATGCTGAATTTTGGTTCAGGGAATGTGAAGTGCGTAAATTCACATTCAAATAAGAATTCAATGAATTTGTGCCCTATTCTTATTTTTGAATTAAAAAAATGCAACTTCAAAGTTTATCACTAATTATAATAACATAGCTTGTGATGATGAATGAATAGCTGAACTATGGATAAATTATAGACATGGAGATTGCCTAGAATGTCACTGACATACCACCTTTATCTCTTGTTTTCTTTCTATGATGGTCCATTTGACTCAAAGTATGTATGAAGACATGTTCCTCAGTTCCTTTCTATTTTGGTGATAATATACCAATAAAAGGCTGATTTTTAAGGGAAAGAACAACCTTCTGTTTAACTCCTCTGCATACTTGTTTTTGCTCCTGAACTGCAATAAAAAAGCAGTTGCCAAGAAAATCTAACGCTGGTGCCAGTTAATAAATATATCAGATTACCAAGTTTCTTCCTCCACAGGATGATATCTGCAGGTGGCTGAAAGATTTGATCCATTTGGCTTTCTGCAATGGTTATTTAGTTCCTCTTTTCAACCAATCATGAATCATTAGGAATTGGCCAATGTCTTCGACTATGAATGAAAACATATTATTAGGACTGTGCTGAATATCCTCACTAATATTCATTTCAGAATTAGCACATTTGGCATGGGAAGACACCTTCCAAAAATACTCCCTCTTCACTTTACAGAACATTCATGTTCTTTCAGAGCTGTTCAGTCAGACTCCCTTCCAGCTGCTATTTCTTTTCTGCCACACATTGCAAATCCAGCTGGAAGAGGTAACGATTGGGTTTGAAAAGCAAAAACAGAACTCTAATCTCAAACTATTTCAAATATTTGTTATCAGGAGAAGTAATCACATAGGGACCAATGGGAAAAACCTACTTTACTTTGCATAATAATTCCAACTGTTAAATCCACATCTAATTGTGGGGATCTCTGAGCTTGGTAGTTTTCTCGAAGACATTTCATTACCAAATTAGGTAACATCATCAGTCACTTCCACCAACACTAACAGGGCAAGCCACTAGTATGTAAAAATATGAGCAAATTCGAATCCCCTCTAGCCCTGATTGCATTACCATTTCCAATTTGGGTAATGAAACGTCTGAAAGAAAACCACTAGGTTCAAAGAGCACCAAAGACCCCACGATTCAATCCTACACTACAAATATTCTCTTCTATCGGGTACCACAGCTAATTGCTAGAAGGCATTCCTACAAAATGCCACATGCAAAAAAGGTTGTTATATGTATTTTCACCTACCTTTTCAAGATAAAATCTCCTATGAGTTGGAATTGACTTCTGTGATGTCATATGTAGTATCCATGTAGCATTCTGGGTGCAGACGTGGTTTCTCATTGGCATTTTCTACAGTTGTCTTCAATCTAGTCTTCAGCTCTAGTGTTTCCTACTGGTGTCTCATTCAAATACTTATATCAAGTTTTGGTATTTGTTAGGATAAAGTTCTGGCTGCTGCATACCTGTCCTACCATTTTGTTAAATTGGATCTAAAATATTATTTACTTAGTTATTAGTCAAATATATATCACAAAAACTACAATCACAAAAACTCTTGGTGGCTCACAAAAATAAACAAGCAGCATTAAAAACAAAACAAAACACAGGAATGTAACACAATTATATCTGAAGACAGCACAAGGCATCATACAAATGTTGAGTTGCTGAAAGTCAGGCTGCAAATACATTTCAGAAATAAATAACCAGCTCACATACACAATTAAAAGCCAAAACATAGGAACATAACACAATCAAACCTAAAGACAACACAAGGCATCAAAAGTCTCCTGGAAAAGGACCAGAAAAATAATTAGTGATTATTAGCTGCAATCCCTCTACAGCAAAGGTGCCCACCTCAAATGAAAGATGCCCCAGAAACCCCTCAAAGATTTTCATGAATTAAGACAAGGAATACGTAGTGACTTTCACCCCAATTATCCATCCTAGTTCATTTATTTATTCATTTATTTCTTTATATCCCACCTTTATTATTTTTATAAACAGCTCAAGATAGCTAATACTCCTTACACTTATTTTTCCCACAACAACAACTCTAAGGGGAATTAGAACTCAGAGCCTCCTGGTTCCTAGGCACTAGACCAAACTGGCTTTACTTTATGTTAAGGTTTACTTTAGTTACTGCTACTCACTTTCTTCTCCCAGCCATCCCCCAACCCTTCTTTAGCTCAGTCCTCCAGGCCTTACTCACCGCACTTTTTACATCTTGTGACAATACACCATCAAACAACATCTGCCTATCCCAGGTCCTTAGGGTTGTTGATAGGTGGATAAAACGCCAAATCCAGTCTAAACATCTGGTTGACTGTGTGACCAACCATAATAATAATACATCTTTCATCCCATATCTCATCCCTTATCAATAAACAAATTATTAAAGAAATCATAATTCAGTCCCAATCAGCAAAAATCTATTAAGAGTTATCAGGAATAGTAACTTACATATTTTAGCCTTAATCAAATGTTTTTTTAAAAAATCCAACATATCACCTTCTCTAAAACATAAAACAAAAAGAGTTCTCTCCCCATTTATAAACTATTCCCTAAAGCCTCATCATTCAGTCCTATTTCAAAGGAAATCTCATCAATATCTACCAGAAACCACAACATATATATATTATTCTTGGTCAGATAAATCTACTTTATCAACCTTCTGCTTTCTTTTAAAATGCTTGATCTTTAATCCCATCCAATAATGTCCCTGAAGTTGATTTCTTATCATTTTCTCTTTGTCTCCTTTCAGAAATAGCTTAAATAATGTCTCTTTCCTCTCCGGAAAGGCTTGATTAGTTTAAACACCTTCCTTTTATAAATCTAAGATGAGAGGGCTTTCCAAATCACTCTTTTGATTTATTATTTGTATGTCCCCTTTAATTATTAAAACATGGTCTGGTTTCATTTGTAAACCCATTTTGGCATAATTTTCCAGTTCACTGGCATTTAAAAGTCCATATTCACAACCTCAGCATCTTTTTTCCATATTACTTTTGTAAACCCTGCATTTTTTTAAAATCCAAATCCATTCAAATCAGTCTCTCAAGTCTCTGTTTTATTCAATGAAATCCATTGCTCTTATATATTATCTGCTATATTATCATACAATCCTGTAAGTAATTTGCGAGTATTTCGTTCCCAAACAGCCTTTATTTCTTCTATAGGCAAATAGAGTTGCTCCATTGCATAAATGGATCTGTAATCTTTTGTTCCTGGTTTCCTCCAATCAGCCTTCAAATCCCTTCTCATCATCTATTTATTTTCAAATCAGCAAAACTTTTGCATGGGAGGGTTTCTTATAGCAAATTTGAAATACTTACTATATTCTTTTACAAATATTCATCCCTCATGAGTATCCCACATGAAAGAACAATCTTTCAAAGTCCATCTAGTCCTGTAACTTTTCAAAATCAACATTTTAGCCCATTTTTTTTGCTGTTTTCCAAAAATTAAAGCTTTTGTTGTTAAGCCTTAAGCTTACTTAGAGCTTCTTTCATTCAGAGTAGAAAATCTGGTATAGTACAGCTTATCTTTCAAAAGGTCCTTATCCAGAAACTCATTAAACAAGCAACTCCCTAAAATAGTTTAGAGAGGGAGTAACAGAATAACAGAGTTGGAAGGGACCCTGGAGGTCTTCTAGTCAAAACCCCTGCTCAAGCAGGAGATCCTATACCATTCCAGACAAATGAATGTCCAATCTCTTCTTAAAAACCTCCAGTAATGGAGCACCCAACCTCTGGAGGCAAGCCATTCCACAGATTAATTGTTCTCATTGACAGGTGAACTCAGTATCCCTTTGAAGGTGCCAAATCATGGTTTAGGCAGGATGTCTTGTCCCCTGATTCACAGAGTTCTCAACCATGCTAGAGATCACTATTTTCCAATCTCTTTGCAGGGAGGCTCTGGGTAGAGCTAAATTGTGGGTAATCCTAATCCTTTTCTTAATCTAGAAAGGAATTCCAAAAATCTGATGTATTCACTGGCTCCTTTTTTGTCAGCTCAGCTCTTGTGGAACTATCTTCAGTCCACTTTGCTTCTCCAGATGTGGGACAAGCAACTTCTTAAACTGTGCAGAGCCCTTAATCAGCGCCAGATGGGAAGCCTAGTTTTTTAAAATCACTTTCTATCTGTCCTCTCATAGTTCTCCAGCATCTTATGAATATTTTCAGCAGTTTTTAAATTTGACTTTTTATATGCAATAATGTGAAATTGCCTTAGATTGTTTAGAAGATAGTCAGACCTTCATCCAGTTTGGTGGAATGGTGAAGGCAGTACCCTAGAAACCAGGAGACTGTGAGTTCTAGTCCTGCTTTAGGCACCAAAACCAGCTGGGTAACTTTGGGCCAGTCACTCTCTTTCAGTCCAGCCCAACTCATAGTTTTGTTGTTGTGAGGAAAATAAGAAGAGGAAGGAATATTAAGTAAGTTTGCCCCCTTGAGTTACTTATAAAGTAATAAAGGTAGGATAAAAATCTAATAAATAGATGAATAATATGTATTCTAACAGCTGATGTCAGAAAATGATGGATACAGAGATTTCATTCACTAGCTAGCATTTCAGAAACATTGACATCAAGGATCGAGAGTATCACCTATGCATCCACTAGTCCTAAGATTATGTGACTTTATTATCTTTCCATGCCAAAATTCTTCTCCCCAAACCTTTAATCTCTTTGCATATTATCCTGGTGCATAAATCAGTTTGAAATTTATATAATCTGACCTGAAGATCAATGTGTAGGTGTTGAAAATAAAAATATGGGGAATACATATTAGATGAAATGAGATACCATCACTCTGAAGGACATTGAAATTCAGCAGTAGCTAGAAGCACATGCTCTGAAAATCTTTTTTGTTTGTTTGTTTTCCAATTTAATGTAGAATAGATTTGTAGACTCTGGAAAAAAAATGATCTTTATTTTACAGGCACTTGGTTATACAGCAATTTCACAACCGACTCATTGACCAACAAATGACAAAAAGTAAAGTGTGTCTTTCAGAAGTGCTTCTACAAATAACAATTTTCTAAAGAGTGACTTCCAGAATCATGGATTCTCTGTATCATATTGGAATGGTTAGAGTATGTTGCTGTGGAGATACAAACAGCCTGTCTAACTCTTGCTTAGGTGTCAGCTGCTAAACCTGAAGGCTTCATGTTTAGTTTCCAGGGTGAATTACTAGTTGCATGAGAAATCCACATCTGAATAGCAATATTGGATGGCTTTTGCCCTAACAAATAGCCAGGGGGCCCCTTTGTGTGTGTATGGAAGCTACCAGCAAGGGGTGGGGTGTGGAAATCTTCAAATGCTTCTGCTCCAATTGAATTTGGAGGATTGTTGGTAGGTATGACTGTCCCTCCAGCTAGAAGAGGCAAAACCAGAAGACAAACAACTGAATGCATATTTTTATAATTTGTGTTTTTCAGCTACTCAGCTCAGGTATGATCACATGATATTTTCCACTCCTGTTTGGAATCATTCCCCCCACCCCCCTCTAAATAGACAGTATAGGTGCTAACAGACTCCATATTTTTTTTCCTTCTGAGAGTGAACAATGGAATTGTTGTGAAAACAAAACAAAAACTCCAATACTATTCAAAGCTATAAATTGGGATCTAGTCTGGAGTTCTGAAAGAAAAGGGATTATTTCAATTAAAGGATAACACATCTTGGTTTGTAAGTTGTCACAAAAAATGTTTGGGTGGAAAGTTAAAATGAAGATGGACTAGCAGGGTGCTTCTGCTGACAGATGTTTTTCCATTAGTGACAAGGATCATTTTCTGCTCTTTCCCATAATGGTCTAAATCAAGTCTACTTTATAAAAAATACTGAATACTTTAGAATAGGTTTCACCCAGTCCCACCAAGTATCCCCAGTGGTTTCATTCCTATAGAATAAGGCTGCCATCTTTCTTTCTGATGGCTCTTTTTCAGAGCCCCCATTCACATATTTGATTGTTCCTTTAGTAGTTTTTAACTGCATTTTAAGTTGTCCTTAAAATTCCTATCCGTGCAGTCACATATAAGCTTGGCTGACTGTCACAATGATTTCCCAAGAAACTTTCTGAAAGTAAGTGCAATTAGGATTGCAATCTAAATTATTCAAATGAACAGAAAGCAGGCTAAATGGACTATATTGTCATACTCTTTAAAGAAGTCAAACTTGAATATTAATGGAGGACAATGAAGTCTCTGGTGGAGGGATACTGGCTGAAGTCTTCCTCTATTTCTTTCTCACTACATTAACTTGCTTCAGAGACAGCCGTGTCATGGAAATAATGCTTTGCCATATCTTTCCAGCATGGGCTATTTCCTTACAGCCAAACTAAGTAGGATTATTAGGGTTTTTCTGTTTATATATTTATTGATGAGTTTTACATCCTGCTTTTCATTCAGAATTTGAGGTGTCATACATTGTTTGTTTGTTTGTTTGCTTATTAATAAAATTTATTTGCCGCCCATCTTGTACCAGCAACTCTGGGTGGCTTACAGCATAAAAACATTGAAAAACATTAAAATCATCCATTGTAAAAAAAGCAGATTAAAAGATAAAATCAAGGAGACAAGATAGCAAAGAAGGGAGCTGGACACACAGGAAGGGGGGGAGGTGGTGTTGAATTTTAGCCAACCACTTCCAGTATGAAACTCCCACATTGGGTCCCCAAGACATCTGGCAGAGCCAGGTCTTGAGGCTCTTTTGAAACATCAGGAGTATGGGAGCCAATCTCATCCTGGGGTAAGAGGATCCAGAGGGCAGGAGCCACGGCAGAGAAGGCTCTTCTCCTGTGCCCCTTCCTCCATTTTTTTCTCCACAAGAATCATCCTATGAGATAGGTTGAGGGGGAAAGAGTGAGTGACCATAGTCACCCAATGAGCTGATTATGACTGAGGGTAGCCTTGATACTCACCAATTTTGACCTAGCACATTGTTGGATGTATGATTACACATACTTTACATGTATGATTAGATGCCTTTTATTTGTTTCAAAGATGCCATGGTGATAGTGAATATTTAGGCCAGGGGTCTGCAACCTTAAATACTCAAAGAGCCATTTGGACCTGTTTCCCATAGAAAAGAAAACACTGGGAGCCACAAAACCTGGGTGGGCATGGTCAACTCGACATCACTCACTCCCACCCAGTCACATGACCACCTAGCCACGCCTATCCAGCTGGTCATTAGGGCAGAGAACCAGTTGTTAAAAAACACCGGGAGCCACAAAACTCCTTTGACATCTAAAATGATGTCAAATGATGTCCCCCCTCTCTGTATATCTCTCTCCCCCTCCCACTCTCTCTCCCTCTCTCTCTGTATCTCTCTCTCCCCCCTCTCTCTGTATTTCTCTCTCTCCACTCCTCTCTGTATCTCTCTCTCCCCCTTCTATCTGTATCTCCCCCTCTCCCTCCCCCTCTCTCCCCTCTCTCTGTATCTCTTTCTCCCCCTTTCTCTCCCTCTCTCTCCATGTTTCTCTCCTCCCCTCTTTCCCTCCCTCTCTCCCCCCCTCTCTCTGTGTATATATCTCTCTCTGTGTGTATCTCTCTCCCTCCCTCCCTCCCCCCCCCCCCCCCTCTCTCTCCCCCCCCCTCTCTCCCTCCCCTCCCCCCGAAAACC
>QLTV01000974.1:1144355-1164500 GCA_003457575.1 Thermophis baileyi | reverse complement strand
CCTCCCTCTCTTCCCCTCTCTCTTTGTATCTCTCTTTTTCCCCCTCTCTCTATGTATCTCTCTCTTTCTCTGTGTGTGTCTCTCTCTTCCCTCCTCCTCTCTCCTTCGCTCTCTATCTGATTCTGATTCTCTGGCATCTCATCCAGGGGTCTTGCTGCCTGACAGACTGAAGCAGGAAATGGCGGGTGGCTACTTCCAGCCTTTGTTGGTGCTGGGCGTGCCTCAGACACTCGGGAAGATGCACTAAATTTCACTGTGCTGCGCAAGGCACTGCGAGAGCAGCGGGTAGGTCATGAGGTGGAGGCCATGAGGCATCGGGCAGGCCATGAGGCACTCTCGCAGCGCCTTGCACAGCACAGCAAAATTTAGCATGCTTCACAATGGGGGAGACAGGTCCCCTCCTCCCAGGACCCATTACGATGCGGAACCACAATGTGACCCTGCCCCACTCACCCCTAGCAATAAAACAAGCGTGGCGGGCCTGGAGCAAGTCTCTTCTTTTCTCAGGTCAGGCGAGTAGTGACTGGGAGGGGAGAGGCGATGGGCGGGGCCAGCCAGTGGTGAGATCAGCTGGAACTGTTGAAAAACTTAACTACCAGTGGTACGACAGGGAGCCGCAGGAGAGGTGCGAAAGAACCTCATGCAGTCGGGAGCCGCGGGTTGCCGACATCCGATTTAGGCTAAGGCTGTAGAGTGGGAAAAGGGATACTTCCATACTTTCCCATATTGTGCACTCACAATAAAAGTAACATGCATTAGAGATACTAATGCATTCATACTTAATAAACCATTCTTCTTTGCTGGTTAATATTTACTTTTTGTTAAAATAAGCAATTAACATCATCTTCAGAAGGTCTTTAAGAGCTACCCCTGGACTTTTGTTGCCTAGAGTCATGTCTGAAAGAAAGAGGTTAAGGCAATACAGTGATGGGATATTTGTAGATCTGAAGCAGTGAGAAAGAAAGAAAAAGCCCAAAGACAGGGTAAGAACAGAAAGATCTGGAAAAGATAAAAAAAAATAATAGGGAAAAAACAGCTAGGAACAGAACTATTGATTCAGCCTCTCATTAAACCACAGTCTATTTTGATACTTAGTACATTATGGTTCACAATGATCTGTGGACATCTTGGGCAAAGGAAAGAATAACTGCCCAGTGAATCCATGGGTGAAGAGGAACACCAGAAGACTAATTTCAGAGAAAACCATAGAAAAGTCATTAAATTGTTAAGTCCAATTTATGCTCAGTGTAAGAATCCCAATGAGACTCTCCATCTTGATGGTTTTTCAACTTAACATTTTCAGTGATAAAGAAGCTATCATCTTAGACTCTATCAAACTGCCTTTACTCCTACAATGTTTTTCATGATGGTCAAGAAATTGTAACTTAAAATCATTATGTTGTGTTTTATACTCTCGCATGTTACAGAACAAATCTTGGTCTTCTCATGTGGCAATTCTTCTGATATTTGAAAAGTGCCATACTCTTTTCTTCTCAAGGCTAAGAATACTTAGGTCCACCTAACTCTCTTTGTAGGATTTTTACTTCCATCTTGTTACTCTCTGAATTTCTTCTAGAGGGTTTAGTTTCAAAGTCAGAAGTAAAATTGGGGGGAAAAATGGGACAGAGAGAGCTAAAAAGGAAGAAGAATCTACAGCTACAACAGGACTGTCATTTGTTGGGGAACTCGCTAATTTTTTTATGAAGAATTAAGGATATAGCAACTTGCACATCAACCAACCACACCTAGAATCACAGTAGGGCCTGACAAATCCCTAAAGAATATTTCAAAAGAACATATGCCTAAGATACTGAGTGTTGTGATTAAAAATTAGCCCAGAAAAGGATTGCCCTTTAAAAAAAAAAAAAACTACTCCAACAAAACAAACATAAATATCTCTGCATTTTGAAATACTGTGAACTGGATATTAGGAAGTGGTTTTCAAAATTTCAGCTTGAAATTCACCTGTGGAAAAAAGAGGATGTTTCTCTATGTTGAGTATTTTGATGTTCTTTCATGAAAAAAAAAAAAAAAAAAAAAAGCCAATTGCCACATAGAGCTCCGTATGTCAGTGCTATCCACACCCAGCAATCTACTCTGTGGGATTTAATGCAACAGTTTTTCTGTCATGATTGCACCATATTCTAAAGGTGTATCTGAGTCAGCTGCTCCTGAGTTATAGCAAGCAGCCATAACAATGAAACAGAGGATTTATTATGTTTTTTTTTTAACGAACAGATATTCTGATGATTAAAGTGCCACTTTATGAATATGGCAGGAGCCTGGCTCTGTACATGATTGAAGAGCTGAGCACTGATAAAAAGCAACAGGGGACATTCCTACTAACCCATGATGCTTTTGCAATGTGAAGTGAGAGAAGGCAGAATGCCCCTCGCCCCACCCTTGCTGCTAGTTCTTCAAAAAGCATCCTTGTTTGCCAGAAGTGGGCTGGTTGAACGTTGACTTTGGCTCATTTGCACAACAATGGGTAGATAACCTATTTTGTTAAATCAAGTAAAAAAAAAAGGCATGGAAAGAAGGTAGCTGATACAGATGAGAATAGAAAGGGAATGAAATGCTGGAAGCATTGTCAGTAAAGGGATGACCATGCGGTAGATAATCAATACAGTGGATTAATATCAGACCGATGAATAAAAGCAGAATAAGCAATAACTTCAGAATCTTGTAAAAAGCCTCAGATTTGGTTGTCCAAAAGACGAGCTATTGCTGCAAGAAATTCACACAAGTCTATCTTTCCTACAGATTGCCCATACACATCAGTGGTGGGTTCAGACCGGTTCTCCCGTACCGGTGGTGGAAATTAGCCCCACTCGCTGAACCAGCAGCAATGGCTGGCCGGCCACACCCCCGAACCGGTTCTCCGGTCGCCGCTCCTTGAAAGTGGCTTGCAAAGAACCCTCTGCGCATGCGCAGAGGCTTCTGCGCATGTGCAGAGGGTCATTTGCGCAACGTGACGAGGCATGCGTGTGCAAAACGCGTACTTCCGACGCAATGCGAACCGGTAGGGAAGGTAAGTAGAACCCACCCCTGATACACATCAATGTCTGGGGAGAGTAAGTTGGACAAGGTAATATCACCTGTGTCCAGATGCCTTCTGCATGATGACATGATTATGCATGTAATGCCACTGGGACTGGTTGCCCATGCCCATGCATTCCTTTCAGTAAGAGGCATGTTATGGTTCCATTTTTATAGTCTGCAAAATGGTGAGAAGCACTTGTGGGATTTTCTGCCTGGAGGTCAAATCCAACTTAATTGTACCATCTTAAATATTATCCTCCTAGTCTAGGGAGAGAAAAATAGCACCATTTATTGTTTGAGCTCAGGCTCAAATGCAGGCTGTCCTGGTTAAATCCTGAGCCAACAGATTATATCCAAAGATGTGAGGGGGCAGCGTCTTTCACTCATAGCATATCTCTCCGGGTGGGACAAACATGGGTGGGCTCCAATGGATTCTCTTGCCGGTTGAGAAAGGTTTAGCAGCTATTTTGTCTCTTAGGCCCAGCTTGGTTTATTTATTCTCATAGTCACTAAACAATACTATTAATTCTAGAAGAAAGAGATAACGGCTTGCAGACAATTGCCATGCTTTTCATGAACTTCCCCAAAAGACAGCCTTTCTCAAAATGTCTATTATTCAGAGATTTCTGAGAATACAAAGGGGCTCAGATTGATAACTTTAAATTTGAATATTTGATAACTCTGTCAATTATAAGCAGGGAAGAGATTCTGGAGAGCAGAAAAAGGAAAAATGGCTATGTCCTTTTCCTTTGCCTCAGGGCCCAAAATCCTTCTCCTCTTAGGATTCCTACTAAAAGCTGTTAGGTGTCTTAGCTGCTGATTAGATTAGATTAGATTAGATTAGATTAGATTAGATTAGATTAGATTAGATTAGATTAACAGAGTTGGAAGGGACCTTGTAGGCCATCTAATCCAACCGTTTTGCAAATATATTACTTTTATTCTTTCCTGGACTCCGGCCTTATTCTTGAGGATTGAGAGCAGGGAAACAAGATTCATTTTACCTCTAATTATTTTTCTCCGCAACACTGATCCTTCTCTTCGCTAGACTATCCATGCCCAGTTCCTGCAACTGCTCTTCATATGTTTTAGTCTCCAGTCCCCTGATCATCCTGGTTGCTCTCCTCTGCACTTTTTCTAGAGTCTCAATATCATTTTTATAGTGTGGTGACCAAAACTGGATGCAATACTCCAGGTGCGGTCTAACTAAGGCTTTATAGAGTGTGATATTAGTACCTCACTTGATCTAGATTGTATCTCTCTGTTAATGCAATTTAGGATTGCATTGGCTTTTTTGGCTGCCGCTGCACACTGCTGGCTTTTTGTTTCTCTTCCTTTCTCCACTACTTCATCTACATCCTTAACCTTCTCCCTGAGTCATTTCCACCTTGTTTGTTTAAAATCCTTTACCTTAAAAAGCGGCTGACGTATTCACTGTGGCTTATTGGTGAAGGTGGCATCCACTTATGGATTTTGGGGGGCTTAATGTTATTTCTTGTCTTCATCCTTTATATCAGGATTGCTCGTCTTCCGTTGCATAATATGGGAAACCCATTTGTGTGGCTTGGAAGAACTGGAGCTTTTCTTGTTAAGGGCCAACCGGGAGTCAGCGTCCAAAAAGAAGCACTCAGACACCTTTCATAAGTGATGTTCTCTGGCTGAGATCAGTGGGATTACTGCAGTGGCATAAGTGTATTTGGAGAATGAAAACTGTCTTGCATATCTGATAGCAAACTAAAGAACGTGGGATGGCATTGGGCCTCAGCAAGTCTAACTGGCTCAAGGATTCAACTACCAATGAAGATATTTATCAATGGAAAACATAGAACTGGAGGCCCTGACAAGAGCCATATTAAAAATACTCCAGCTATACAAAGTTCACATTAGTTAAATAAAAGGGCACCTTGTTACGGCTTGTTTTTCAAAGCAGCATGAGGGGATATGACTCAGTTAAAGACTTCTTGATAGGCTATCTAATTATAGCTTTGCACACCTAACACTATTATTACTTTTCCTTGGGGGGGGGGGAATCCTTCCTTTCTTCTTTTTAAAGCAACAAATTAAATATAAGTGCCACAATCCTCTCGTGGTCACTTCCCTCCTGCTGTTTGATCCCACATATGGAAAGCAATGCAAAATTAAGCTCTGCTTGAGTCGAGCGCAGGGGAAGACAATCAGGCAGGGGATATGCTCTCGGTTAACCTTGAACTTGCCTTCACTTCCCTTTGAAAACAAGCTGTCTCTGGGATGACAAGGGTGGAAGTGAAGCACTTTGCAACATCAATATGATGTTATAAATGTCTCCAAACAGTGCAGCAGCTGAGAATTTTTGCAGACTCTTCAAAATATAAAAACCCACCAATGCTGTATTTTTTTTTTATTATGCTGATTTTAGAATCAACATGTTCTTGAAGCTATGGTAGAAATGCATAATAATAATAATAATAATAAAAATTGGGGGCAAAAGAGGAAGAGAAGGTACTTTTACCACCCTTTTCTCATGATGTAAATTAAATAATGGACTCCAGGATTTTCAGAGGATTGATGACGTTTTTAGACATGTTTCTCCAGTGGGTATATTGAATTTAGGAGTCTGCATTGCTCAGCATGAGTTAAATTGTTGGGGTTCTTTCTCCAAGTTTGGCTTAATCAATTGCCTCACTAACATGACCATTCCCTTTCCTATGACAGAGTAGCTACATCAGAAGTAGGCAACATGGCGTCCATAGGCTCTGCTCTCCCCCCCCCCCAATGACTATCTCAGTGTTCCTCAGGCTTCCTGTCTCACTGGACTTTTGTTTTCTCAAAAAAAAAATGTAAGAAGCTGGCAGACTGCAAACAAATGCATCGTCATTTTTACCTGCAGCAAAGTTCATAAAATTCAAGCCGGAAGGGGAACCTGAAGTGACTGAACCCCACTCCTGTTTGATGCAAGAGAACTTAGAACATCTCCAACAGGTTGTTGTCAACTTTGGCCCGAACACATCCCACATATGGGAGATCGCACCATCCCACAGGATCATTCATTCCACAATCAATTTGCTCTTGCCATTTTGAATATTTTTCTTCCTGACATTCAAGGCAACGTTAGAAAAGACTCAGATGTTGGAGCTAGTTCACTTTCTACTAAAAAAAAAGTGCTTTGTAGCTGGCTATGGAATCCATTTTGATAAGAAGTAAGTAATCTCTGTTAATGGTCCTGCGGATTATGAATCCCCATTAATCTTTGAGATTCTAGAGGTTTCCTTGGCCCCCAAAATCTAGAGGATTTCTTGGCCTATCCCTAAATTATATTCTTACAGGGTTTGACTTACGGGTGCAGTTTTATTTACGTTTCTGTGAACTGTGCTGGGAATACAGGCGAGGTATCCAAACTAGATTCGGCAAGTGAGGTCAACATGGGCCTTCCTTCTGGAATATATTGGGCTGCAGGAAAGAATCTTTCCCATGCCTATCAATTACATGCTCTGCTCCTGGCTTATCTATTTTCTTGCTCGGGATGGGAACATTTCTTACTGTTAAGTGAAGGAAGCTGAAGCACAAAAGCAATTTAGGTTTATAATCAATGGGAGCTGAGACTTCCATGGCTCCTTAGCAAATTCATTCTAAGAATAGAACAATGGTGACAGATAAGGGAGACGTTGAAGCTGAACTCCAGGGTTTTCAGGTGGTTCTCATACCTGCCCAATAGAGGGATCCTTACAATTGCTTTATCAAATATTATATCATTGTTTCTCATCAAGCCAGTGTGTGGTCTACAGGCACGTTGTTGATGTTAAGCAAATTTGGAACTGCTCTTCCCTTCTTTTTTTAAGAAAAAAATATGTCATCTATTAAAAATATGAAAGAAAATTATCAAAAACATGGTACTTTTTAAAAAAAATATATTTTAAAAGTAGAATAAAAAAGCATCAGAAGTACTAAATATCACGCTGACATGTAATTTATTTTTTAATTAAATTGTGTACAATAGACTAAATCAGGTGGGGCCTAATCAACTCCATAGGCGATGCCTGTAGGCATACTGATGCTATGCTGTGGAATATCAATTAAAGCATATAATAGAGCACTTATTGATTGCCTTGTTGATAACTTGTCATCAATTTTGCAGGTGAGTTCTTGGAGATGTCCACATATTTTTTATTGGCAACAACACAGGGTTGAATCACCACTGACTATCTGGGATAGATTTTCAACTTCTATGACAGGTGTACAGTGTTCAGTGGGGGGGGATGAGGTACCATTCATTCTAGGCATGGAACAATGGTGATAGATAAAGGAGATTCTGAATCCAAACTCCTCAGTCTGGTGTCCAGCCCAGGTGTTAAGCCTAGGTCTTAAATGTGGTCTGATCCTACTTTGCTTTCTCAGATCAAATGAGGGTGGATAAGTGTTACCATCTTCTCTGATGACATGATACTTAATGCAATTCCGTACAAGCCTTTGGTCTTAGCAGGGAATTTGCCTTGGTGGGTTACAATGTTTGCTGCCTAATGAAATACGTGTGTCAGCAATGCTTAAGGAAAATAACATGTTAGAATGTTGACATGATTGGCTGCTTTTTTTTAATGTTGGCTAAATGTTGGGGAAAGTTCACTTGCTTTACTGCCAATATGGTTCCGCTTTACATAGTATTTGTGAAACCTGATCAGAACATGTTTCCTAAAATTTCAAACAATGTAAGAAGAACAAATTATTAAGATATTTATTACTTATCTAAGCATTTGCATTGATAAGTAACTGGAGTTTAAAAAGCTTGGAAAGGAGTTAGGAAGAAATGCATGAGAGTGTTTTGGAAAGTATTGGATCAGCAAGTAACATTTCAAGGTTACTGAATCCATTTGTTAAAATGACATATGCTACTAGCAATACAAATGTAATTTTTTTTTATTTTCTCAACTGCCAATTATTTTTTTAAAAAAGGGGTCATCTAGAATGAATATAAAAAAATGCTTGCAATTTGTTTCTTTAGTTTTTAGGAGGGTGAAATGGTTCTTCATTGAAACAGCGCAATTTAAAAACTTTAAGATTGCATTATTAAGGAAGGAAACAGAAGATTGGAAGTAGGAGAAGGCCAATGGGAGCATCCTTTGGATTATGTAGAAGTGCCATCCATCTGTTGCTAGATATTCCATGTGCATAGCTCACAGGTAAGGTGGGAGAAACAAGATATCTGCTGTAGCTGATCTCTAGGACAGGGATGTCAAACTCGCATTGTCACAGCATCGTCACGTGACGTATTGCAACTTCCCCCCCCCCTTCACTAAACCAGGTGTGGGCATGACCAGCGCATGACACATCCGGCCCATGGGCTGCGAGTTTGACACTCCTGCTCTAGGAGATATAGAGCAATTTGGAGGAAGGGTTCTTCTCATACAGATCATTCAGGGCCATTAATCAAATATAGGCATTGTCTAAATTTGTGACATGATAGCAATGTTCCAATATTTGAGAGACTGATACAAAGAAGGTGTGTGTGTGTGTGTGTGGGGGGGTGTCAACCTATTTCCCAAAACACCAGAAGGCAAAAACAAGAAACAATGGATGGAAACTAATCAAAGAGAGACGCAACCTAGAACTAAGGAGAATTTTCCTAACAGTGAGAACAATTAACCAGTAGAATGGCTTGCCTTCAGAAGTTGTGTGTGCTCCATCACTGGAGGCTTTTAAGAAAAGACTGGGCAGCTACTTCTCTGAAATGGTATAGTGTCTCCACGCATGAGCAGGGCATTGGACTAGAAGACTTCCAAGATCCCTTCCAACTTTATTATTCTATATTCTCAAATCCAAACTTGAAATGAGTCCTATAAAAGAGGGAAGGGCTTTGTGAAAATGTCTGTCTATCTCTATCATCAGCTTTTTTTTATAACAGTCTGCAGAATTTTTACCACATTGTGAACTAATCTTTATACATTATGCAGATGACACTTCCAAACTTCTAATGCAACCATATAGAAAACAGAATTGTCACATGGAACAAAGAGAGGTTTTGCATAGCCCTAGGTTACTTCATCAGATTTTGCTGTTAATGTACACATTAAGACACACTAATTAAGACACATTAAGACTCACATTATGTAAATGTGCATCGTGCATTGAATATTCAGTTATAGACAATCTTTATCCGTAATCCTGGTTACAGTAAATATCAAACGGTAAAAATGATTGATGATAATGATACAGCCCAGAGATCAATTTTCCAAGTATTGGTTAAAATACTGATAAATAGCCTTATACAAATGACGTGCCTTGTAGAATCTGAGATCTGGAACACACTTTTGACTGTGCAAAGTGAACAGTGTCTTCATTTGAACTTGTTAGCGCTTCAGTTGCCTGCTTTCAAATTGGATATAGTACTGGAAATGCACGAAAGTGACTCCTCCTCCCTGCAGTTGCCCCAAGCACCTCAAGTGGATCAATCAATCAATCAGAATAGAGCTGGAAGGGACCTTGAAGGTCTTCTAGTCCAACCCCCGGCTCAAGCATCAGAGGGGAAGCAGTTGTCTTTGTGCTGAAAAAAAAAAGTACTTGACCAACTAACTACTGTGAATTCTGTGGACAGTGGAACAATGTATTTTGCAGACAGAGTTGAAGCAATAGTAGTTTATCAGCATGGGTCACCCCTTGCTGTTATTCACTCTGATAGACACATTGGTCAAATTGAATTTCAAAATGTAGCCATAGTGGTTCTGTTGCTGAGCACAGGCTGTGGATGGGGAGGTCGAAACAGCTAGAAACTAAAGGAAAGGAAAATATCCCTGGGAGACATACGGTAAGTCCAACAGTCTGGGCACCATTGGCTCAAATTCCCCAAAGCCTAAGTCCCTACATGTATTCCTGTTTCAAGCTGCCAAACAGCCAAACATGAATTATTTATTATTTATTTTATTTTTCACATTTTTGGACCATGGGGGTGGATTTGAGGCATGGTGGCCATGTTGGTGCAATAGTTAGAATTCAGTATTGCAGGCTAATTCTGCTGACTGCCAGGAGTTCGATCCTGACCGGCTCAAGGTTGACTCATCCTTCCATCCTTCCGAGGTGGGTAAAATGAGGACCCAGATTGTTGGGGGCAATAGTCTGACTCTGTAAAACTGCTTAGAGGGGGCTGTAAGGCACTGTGATATATAAGTACTATTGCTATTGAATCACCCATCTACCTCAGAGAGGGAGTCTGGGTGGTGTACAATACAATGTTAAAATATAAAAATTATATATAAAAATTATTTTAGAAGGAGGCAAGAATAATGAAACACTGTTACAATTAATTAAAAGCAATGAGAGGGCTTTCAGGGCACTAGCCAGCCCCACAGCTGTGTCCTCTGGACTCCCCACATGAGGCCGCTGGGGGCTGACTCATCACTGGGGAGAGAATATTCCACAGGATGGGGGCAATGGCAGAGAAGGCTCTCTTCATGGACTTCGGCAGTCAATATACTTTAACTAATGGGGTCTGCATCAGAGTGAAATGGGCTGAGGTAATGGGACAAAGACAATTCCGTAGGTAGCCTTCATGGGCCAGACAGAAAGCCATTTCAGTTCATGGGCCAGACAGAAAGCCATTTCAGTTCAGTCCAGTCAGGAAATGGCCTCAAGAGACTCCATCACCATCCAGTCCAAATATCTAAGCCTCTGCCTCTCCATAACATACTAAAATCTTGGGTGTTCTCTGAGGTTGGTTGTTTTCTTGCAGATGTTTCATTACACAAATTAGGCAACATCATCAGTGCAGTGAAGTTGTTGAGTTGGCACTGATGTTTCCTAGTTTGGGTAATCAAACATCTGCAAGAAAACAACATCAGAGAGCACCAAGGACCCCTCATTTCAACCCTGAGCTACAAATATTCTCCTTTATTGATACTAAAATCTTCCAACAAACTGCACCCATTTTAAACACACATACCAGCTTAGTGGCATCTTAGAAAAATGATTTTAAAAATGTTCTTCTCAACCATATTTCAGTAGATAACATTTTTCCATTGGCATCCCCCCAATTCACCCTTCACAGCAGCTGCAAAACACTCACACGGACACACACAAACACACACATGTCCTTACATAAAAGCAATATAGTTCTGCCACTACTCCAATGTAGCAACAGCAGAACACAAATATCAAGTGAATGCTGGGTTCTCTTCCTGTCTCACTACATGACAGCTTTAAAAATAAAACATCAAACACACACCAATCATTTTGTGCTGTAAAAGATGAGTAATTAAATTCTACAATGCTGGTGGGTCATAGAAAAAAGCAATTGGTTTAGTGGAAATAGTCTTTTAGATGCTTTTATGAAGTGGGGATAATTATTTATTAGGATTATTATCCATTTTCTCCAATATGCAGATGATTTATTACTACTGAAGAGCCCGATTAAATAATGGTAAACCGAGGCTCTGTGTTTTTTTTCAAAAGCACATTGGAGAGGCTGTTTCAATCTTCTTAAATTCTTCAGGAGCTGTCTGCTGACAGCGTTTCTTGTAAGAGAGAAAGCTGTCTACTCCGGGTCTTAACCTCCCTGGGAGTTTGGGATGCTCAATTGAGTGACTGAAGGATCCAGCAAGATGCCAATCATCTGACCAGCCAATGGCAGCTTTGTCAGGCTGAGCATGGTGATACTTTTCAATTTGTTCCTCTGTTCCTCAAACATTTTATAATGTAGCAGGCAACTTGTTAGTCCTATTCCTGTTCTCATCCTTCTTTTCTTGGATTTCAGTGATAATACTTCCATTTCATTTAATCTTCAGTAGTGAACATAGAAATGGAAGATTGATCACAAGGTCTTTTAATTAAATGGATTTCCGGTGCCACCTGGCATGGTGTGTGTGGATAGATGATAGATAGATAGATAGATAGATAGATAGATAGATAGATAGATAGATAGATAGATAATAGATAGATAGATAGATGATATAGTTAAATTTTCCTTAATATGAAATACAAATAGAAATAAAGACAATGGGAAAATGGGAAAGGAAAGGGAATAGAGGGGATAAAGTGAGGGGGGGGGAATTAAAAAAGCAGTGACTTCCAACTTTTTTTCAGTGCAGTAAAATACATAATAAATTTATAATATCAACTTTTTAGTTATGCCAAATAATAACCACTAGCCATTTCTATAACATTAGCCGGCTTAATTTTCAAAACCTGAAACTTTCATTTTTTTTTCTTTCACACAGAAAGTCCAGAAGTGGTTTCCAAATAACCATTAAACTATTTACATTATTGTCCCTAATTAATGCAGTCAGCTTCTCCATCTCTGCCAGTCCCATCATCTTTTCAATCCATTCTTCCATTGTGGGAGGTTAATATCCTTTTCTGGGCATATAGAATTCTTGTAGCCATCAACATGTATAGCAACAGAGTTCCACTTTTCCCACCCAATTCTTTATCTAGTAAGATAGATCAACTATGTCAGCATTGTTTTGGGGTTGGTAATGACTTAAAATACCTAATATACAAGATGATATCAGAAAATTAAAACAGAAATCTCCCTAGCCTTAATACAGGTAGTTTTCAATTCATGACTTTAATTGGGACCGGAAATTTCATTGCTAGATGATATGGCTATTAAATGAATTGTGCCTGATTTCACTATCTTTTTTGCCATGGTTGTTAAACAAATCTACCTTCCCCCCATTGACTTTGCTTGTCAGAAGCCAGCTGGAAAGGTTGCAAATGGTGATCTCATGACCTAGTGAACAACAACTTAAATATGAGCCAGCGGTGTGCTACATCTGCTAAAAAAGCCAATGCAGTCCTAGGCTGTATTAATAGAGGTATAGAATCAAGATCACGTGAAGTATTAACACCACTTTATAACCCCTTGGTAAGATCACACTTGGAATGTTGCATCCAGTTTTGGTTGCCACTATATAAAAAAGATGTTGATACTCTAGAAAGAGTGCAGAGAAGAGCAACAAAGATGATTAGGGGAGTGGAGGATAAAACTTACAAAGAACAGTTGAAGGAATTGGGTATGTTTCGTCTAATGAAAAGAAAGATCTGGGATGACATGATATCAGTATTCCAATATTTGAGGGGCTGCCACAAAGAAGAGGGGGTCAGCCTATTCTCCAAAGCAACTGAAGGCAGGAAAAGAAGCAATGGGTGGAAACTAATCAAGAACAGAACCAACCTAGAACTAAGGAGAAATTTCCTGATAGAACAATTAATCAGTGGAAGGTTTGCCTCCAGAAGTGGAGGTTTTTAAATAGAGATTGGACAACCATTTGTCTCAAATAGTATTCAGGGGTTTCCTGCCTGAGCCGGGGGTTAGACTAGAAGACCTCCAAGGTACCTTCCAACTCTATTATTCTGTTATTCAGTTTGCCATGCAACCAAATTTTGATCATGTGACCATGGCACACAGTGATGGTCATAAGTGTGAGGATTGGTTGTAAGTTATTTTTTTAGGACCATCGTAACTTTGAACAGACATTAAATGAAAGCTGTAAGTTAAGGACTACCTATACATAGATTCCCTCTTGTTTTGTTCCCCTTCCTACTAGTAGCCTCAATGTCTCGCTTTTAATTTGCAATTCCTAGTCAGGGCTATGCCAGTTTTATGTCACTTCACATTAGGTTTTGGATCTTCTTTTCTTTGTGCCCTATTCCTCTTCTTTTCTCTCCTCCCCTCTTCTGCTTCTCCAGATAGAATGAGACTGACTTGGACCTATTCAAAAGAGTCTGGAGGTGATTGGAAATCACAAATTGGACATGAATCACTAACTAGGTGTTGTACAAAGTAACAGTGCTTTGGTGATCAATTAACCCCAAGTGCTGGGAATCACAGTTATTATTTCACTTTGTACAGGTTGGGTATCAGTACAGTCTTCAATGTTTTACAAAGTCAGTTAAGACAAATGGGACGGTAACAAAGAAAAGATCAGAAGGATCTTTAGTGGGGCATATGTTGTGGTGCACATAGGATCCCTCATGAACTACTTTGATGGAAAAGTAGGATGGGTCATCAACAAAAGCAAACAACAACAAACCACGTATGGCTCCATTTCCTCTATTGAAATGACTAGGAAGGTCATGCTGTCAGGAAAACTTAAGGAAAATAGTCCTTTCTGCTTAGACACTAAGTAGGAAAGGGCACAGGCAGTTTCCCCATACAAATAAACCCCTTTTAACAAACAGGAGACAAAATACCATTGCACACTCTGAGATAAATTGCCAATATCTTAGGTTTAATAGGGAGTCATGAAATGGAAAATGGCTTGTTGAAATGACTAAACTGATACGGAAAACACATGGCATAAACAAATAGAAATAATAACTGCAAGGAAAATAATAATGACAAGATAACTTGTTTTTGGCTGGAGAACAGCTTCAGAGTAACAGCCCCATGCAAATCAAAAGCCGGATATCATCTAGAGAACCATCTAGGAATTAGTGTTCTCTGAGGCAACTAATACAACTCTAAGCTAGATTAATTTGAGAATATCAAACACTGTCATCATTCCGAGATGTTATTTTTGGACCCCTGTAAAATCAGGCGGACAGCAGATTTGGGGGAGAAGTATTACACTGTCACAGTATGTACCACTTGATACTTGTCCAGCGTGCTATAATCCCAAGTGAAATAATCTTTCTTACAGCCCCAAAGTGATACATACATTTCCATGGCTCAGATCCAGACAATGGAGGATACATAAATTGGTTGGGCATCCAGCAACAACCAATAAAAATCCTGAGCATTATGCAGCACAGCAGGCTACCGATAATCTGGGACAGAGATGGCCTCAAGTTGCTAATTATTGGAAAATGTTTCATTTTCATCTCCCTTTTTGCATAATAGTTGTAAAAAAAAGCTCTCACAGTCTCCCCATCAGGTTTTCTTGATAACAATTGACAAACAGAAAACTCACAAAAACTGTCCCTAACATTTTGTTTTATTAGATGGAGTGGACAAACAAATAATAACAAACTGTAACAACAACATACTTCTCAAAATCAAATAAAGATGTTATAACTTAGCTTAAGGACATAATTAACTTGTGAGTACTGAGATCTTTGATTGCATTCCTAGCATGATCTTAATTGGAAGTCTAAACTTGTAAAAAGACCCAGTGGTCTTTGGAAATAATTTGAAATGGTTGGCTGACAAATCTTTTTGATACCTATCAAGAAGCTTGTAGACAAATAAATGCCTTCTGGCTCTTGGTAGATACCAACTATTATAGTCCCAAGAAATATAGCAGCAGTGATAGAATAAAGATAAAGCAAGGTGGATTCATGAATGTGAAGAGGAAAGGAATTCAACCTGCTTTTGGTATGTCTACAGCAGAGGTGGGTTTCTCCCAGTTCAGACCGGTTCCCCCGAACCAGTAGTGACCTGCTGGTGACATCACTGAACTGGATCGGTCGGTGCTGGTCCGTGGGTACCGCCATCTTTTTTTTTTTGAATTTTTTGTGGATTTTTTTACTTTTTTGAAGTTTTTTCCTGTTCTGCTACTTGAAAGTGGGCTCTCCCTCCGGCTCCCGGATTTATATTGACCTTTATTCCTTCTTCCGAAGCCCAGCTGATCAGCTCCTCAGCTGTGTTTCGGGCTGATTTTCAACTACTGAGCATGTGCTGAAGCAAAATTGCACGAGGGGACACGTGCGTGCGTGCGAGTGGAGCGTGCACACGCAAAACGTGCACTTCTGTCACGATGCGAACCGGTGGGGAAGGTAAGTAGAACCCACCCCTGGTCTACAGGTATCATTGCTGCTTCACACCAAAGATGTATTAGATGCCTTCATGTATTATTGTTGCCCAACCTTCATGCAAAATCCTTGTAGGTGGTAGGATTTTCAAAAATAATGCCTAGTAGATTTTATGCTTAGTTTTTAACTTCAGGAAATAAAGTAGATCCCCACCATTCAAGGTGACGGAACATAGCATTTGAAGGAGCACTTTCCAAAGCATACCTTCATGAACAAAGTTTCTCTCTTGAAGCAGCTGTGGTGCTGAAAGTCTCAGCATGGATGTTCCAAAGTTCTTCCCAGGAGTTTGCGCACTCATATTCAGCATAGATAAAATTTCCACTAGGAGTTCCAGCAAAGTGAAGTGGTGATGTGTGCACCACACATAAGAAGATGTCCTGGGAAACAGTTGTGCCAAGCCTTCTAGACAAGAGGGTTAACTCAGTGTTACAAGGAGAGATGCTTTGTTCAGTTCAACATGCTGCATGAAGTACTTGCTTAAAGCTTGGCACAGTGTTATGCAAGAGCTTCTGTTGAATACTAAATGTTATCTTTAATTATGCATATTCCAAAGATTCATCTTTTGAAAATAACTAAAGTTCAACCGAATATGTAGAACATCAGATGGCTAAAAGAAACTTGCGTGCATCACACTGTTCTCTGAGATGCCATGAGGTAAATGAAGTAGACTCCTGTTTTAGATGGTGTTCCAAATGAAGGGAATGTTACTTTTCCCTCCTCTGATTCCAAAATCAGTAGAAGAACCTATAATGGATTTTTTTTTCAAAACAGAAATTATCCTGGCATAAGTTGGCATGAAGCCATCAAGTGCACTAATGACTGTCCTCAAATAATTCTTGGCTTCAAAACCTGAGTCTAAAAATGCATTAGCGAGAAAAAGTTGCATATAAACCCTGTACAAAATGTGTATGTTAGAGAAAGCTGCAAAAACAAAACAAAATAAATCACTGTCCACAAACAGTGTTTTATTGAATTCGTAGAAGAAAACTAATCTTTCCATGTGTATGATATTGGCACAATCTATCTATAAGCCTATTCTATATATCCCTATTTCAGCTAATGGGTGGATGGAAACTAACCAAGGAGAGAAGCCACCTAGAACTAAGGAGAAAATTCCTAACAGTGAAAACAATTAACCAGTGGAACAAATTGCCTTCAGAAATTGTGGGTGCTCCATCACTGGAAGCTTTTAAGAAAAGACTGGACAGCCATCTATCAGAAATAGTATAGGTCTCCTGCAAGAGCAAGGGGTTGGACTAGCACTAGATGATGTCCAAGGTCCCTTCCAACTCTGTTACTTACAAATGTCATAATGTTATCTTTCCTTGAGAATGGTAAGAAAGCACATTACTGACTCTATGGGGAAGACTCTTGTATTCTCCTCTGTCAAATGAACACCTTTCCACTCATCTGTGAGCCAGTTGAAAACTAAACTGACATAAGTTTTTGCTGTTTCCCTCACAATTCCGCACTGTCTCAGTTCTGGTTTGCAGCTGGTGAACGGTACCTTTTTTCCCTCATGCATGGCTACCCTCTGCTCCATTTTTCAGTGTCACCATCCTGAGGGAAAATCACTTGCCAATGATAGTATTTTTCTGATGGGTGATGATTTTGACTGATGATTAAAGTCATCGGTTTAGCCATATCTCAGAGCATGACCTCCCCCCTCCCCAGCCTCCCAAGTATAAGCTGCCTAGGCTGAAAGAGATGGCAGACAAGGGGGAAGTGTGGCTCTTCGTAGCCAATTCTGCAAACTGATCCCTGACTTGGAGAGCTGAATCAAGCTAAATAGTGGCCGCCTTGAACAAGAGCTGGCAGGGGTCAGGGAATTCCATTAGCCAGCTCTTTTTGTCTGCCACTTCACACACAAACCAGCCTCAGTACTTGTTGACTGCCACCCAGAAAGATTTTGAATGTGAGTTAAGTATTCTTCCAGAAGAGGGCTAAACCCACTCTCTTCTGAATACAGTATATGGGATAGTTGTACCAGGAAGTGGCAGATACAGCTGCTTTGACCAACTCTTTCCATGACTCTGAGCCAACTACCAGTTTGAAGTTGGCTCAGAGTTGATGCTCTAAGCAGCTGATGGCATGGGAGAGTTGCATGAAGTAGCTCTCTCTCCAGGGGTGGGTTCCACTTACATTCCCTACCGGATTGCATCACGACGGAAGTGCGCGTTTTGCGCGCGCACCTATGTCACATCATGGAAATGACCCTATGTGCATGCGCAGAAGCCTCTGCGCATGCGCAGAGGGTTCTTTGCCAGCTGCGGCGACCGTAGGACCGGTTCGGGGGCGTGGACAACCGGCCATCACTGCCGGTTCGGTGAGCGGTTGCAAATTTCCGCCCCGGTACGGGCGAACCGGTCCGAACCGGCAGCAACCCACCACTGTCTCTGTCTCTCTCTCTCTCTCTCTCTCTCTCTCTCTCTCTCTCTGTCTGTCTCTGTCTCTGTCTCTGTCTCTGTCTCTGTCTCTCTCTCTCTCTCTCTCTCTCTCTCTCTCTCTCTGTACCATCCTCTCTCTCTCTCTTTCCCCCTCTGTTTTTTTCTCACTCGCTTTTCTCTCTCTTCCTATTTCACTGTACCATCCATTGCCTGTCAGCTGTCACTCAGGCTGTATCTGAACATGGGTTTAGCGTTATTCCAGAAGAGGGTTGCATCAGCCCAAGTTGTGCTGTTGACAAATGATCAATGAAGCACATCAGCTTGTACCCTGGTAAAGCTGTCATGGTTTGTTGACAATTTAAAAGGGAAAACACTACTTGACCACTGACATAGCTAAGGACATTTTAAACCTGTCTGGAATGTGGGCTGGGGAGAAGATAAAGAAACATTGTGGGAACATAGCAGAAAAAAGCAGTTACTAGGACATGTTTGCACTAGATCAAGGGAGAGAAAGACTCAATAATGAACTTTTAATTGTAAGTCTTACTGGTATCTAGTGCAGGTAAATGTACTCTTTATATTTCAGGTAGTTCTCAATTTACAACGATTTGTTGAATCACCATTCAAAGTTACAACAGCACTGAAAAAAGTGGCGTATGATCAGTTTTCACACTTCTGATTGTTGCAGCATCCCCACAGTCACATAATCAAACTTCTGGTGTTTGTCAACGGGCACTTTTTTTACATGTCTTGGGGTCCTGGGATTGTCATTTGCACCCTTCTTAAGGAGCTTCTGACAAGCAAAGTCAATGGGGGAAGCTAGATTCACTTAATGGCCACATGATTCACTTAACAACCGTATTGATTTGCTTAACAACCATGGTACAAAAGGTCATAAAATGGGGAATGACTTACTTAACAACTATCTTGCTTAGCAATAAAAAATTTGGGCTCAACTGTGGTCATAAGTCAAGGACTACCTGTACTTGGTTCACAGGTAAATAGGTCAAGAAAGTATCCACCATTCTTTCAAAACTTGTGCTAGGTTATTTCTTGCACTCTTTCTCTTTAAATGCCAAACTCTTGGCTTTGAATTAAACACCTTCATTCCAGTGACAATATTGGGGCCACCTTATGTATATGATTTACACTTCTAGAGAACTCCTTAAACCATATGGCTGCTGTAGTCATTTTGCAGCAAAACGTTTCACAATCACCTTTCCATCTCTCAAGATTTTCTAAATTTTTAGCCACGGCTTTTTCTCTTTTCTACTTTTCTGAAAGCCTAAAAAAAGAACAAACATTGAACTTCATGAATGTAGGGGAAGCGGGAGTGTACTGTCTTTTTACTGCTCCCTGTAATTGAAGAGGAAATAATAGCTAGACAAATAAATTGGCAGCAAATACAGTGTAGTGGGTGTTCTGAGATGCCAGCTACAATACCTTGCCTCAATATAACTCACTCTTTAAGTCTTTTTTTATTTCTCTCTTCCTTATATTATAAGAACCAAAGCAAACCATTCATAGTAAATCCTGAAATGAATACAACTAAACTAGAGCCAAAACAAAACAAGCACATTGGTATTTATTTCTTGCCAGTTCTTCCTCTCTTTTGTAGTAGGGAAAGCAACTTGGTGCTCTCCAACTGTTGGAGTGCTTATCTCTCATCCATCCTCAGATACCATGATGAAAAGCAACAGATTCTAGGAGCTACAGTCCAAATATTTTGCCCTCTACCAGATAATCTTCCCATGATTTAGTGCAATTCATCCCACTTGCCATGAGACAGTGATTGTGCTATTTTTTTTAAGGGAATTATGGGTCAGAATCAGGGGTGGGTTCCTACCGGTTCGGACCGGTTCGCCCGAACCGGTAGCGACCTGCTAGTGACATCATTCGAACCGGATCTGTGGTTGCCGGTCCGTGGGGGCCGCCATCTTTTTTTTTTTTTTTTCGATTTTTTTTTTTTTTTTTTTTTTGCTTGCTCAGAAGGTGATTTCCA
>QLTV01000974.1:1121855-1138549 GCA_003457575.1 Thermophis baileyi | reverse complement strand
ATCTATCTATCTATCTATCTATCTATCTATCTATCTATCTATCTATCTATCTATCTATCTATCTATCTATCTATCTATCTATCTATCTATCTATCTATCTATCTATCTATCTATCTATCATCTATCTATCTCCTATCTATCACCTATCTATCATCTATCTAGATTGGCAGGCAGGTAGACAGGCATGCAGGTTTGATGTGGCAAGAGACTCTTTAAGACCACCTTCTTGAAATTAACATTGCCATTCCAGATATGTTTCCCATGTATTTCTTCATTCCTGCTACACTTTATGAAAAAAAAGTTGTACACCCTTGTTTGATGTTCTATGTTTTTCATAATATAATTAGCATATATATTGTTGTGTTCCTGGGTTTCCCTCAGGTCCGCTCTCTGAGTGGGAACGGAGAAGAGTTGTGATTGGTTGCCCCATTTGACAGCCGATTATAAAAGGGAGCTGTTAAACGGTGAGTTCAGTTCTGTCTGGGTTAGCGCTGTTACTGTTAGCCGATGGTTATAATAAATGTTAAGTGTTAGCCTCTTAACGCTGTCTCGCCTCAGTTCTTGCGCCCAGCCTGGCTCCCCAAACAGAGCACATATATACATACACATACTGTATATACAACTCAGGGGTGAAATTCAACCGGCTCGGTCCGGCTCGGGTGAGCTGGTAGGGACGATTCCTGGTTGGCCCCGCCCACACCCGCCCGCTCACCTGTTCACCTCTTCTGGCCGCTCGCTCGGCCCTTCCTTTGGGACTACGATAAAAAAAAATACCAGTAGTGCAGACCTTCCAACTTCTCATGAAAAAAAAAAATCTTGTGATATTGGAAGGTTTTTTTACCGTAGTCCCAAAGACTACTTTTCTTGCCCTGCATGTCACGGTGGAGAACGGAACTGGAAAGTAAGTTAGTGAAGGGATGTGGCTGCCTTGGGAAGGTTGGGGGTGTGAGGGACCTGTGTGTGTGTGAGAGAGAGGGGGACGACGACGAAGGAGAGAACATTGATGCCAGCCCTGGATAACTCTCCGAGGTTGGATTGGATGTCTCTCTCTCTCTCTTTCTCTCTCACATACACACACCATTCTTTCTTTGGGATCGCAGCACAGACGCCCCTCCCAGGATTGCAAAGCTGAAGCCTTCGGATGGAGCATTTTGGAGGGGGGGTGTCTGTGCTGCGATCCCAAGTGCAATCCCCATTGACTTTCTTGCCAAAAAGATCACAGAAGGTGATCACATGACCCCGGAACATTGCAACTGTCATAAATATATGCCAGTTTCCAAGTGTCTGAATCATGATCACATGACCGTGGGGATGTTGCAATGGACATAAGTGTGAAAGATGGTCATAAGTCAATTTTTTCAGTGTTGTTCTAACTTTGAATGGTCACTAAATGAATGGTTGCAAGTCGAGGACTACCTGTAGTCTATGTCAATTTATTCCTGCTGTGTTCTGTGAAACTTGTTATTTAGCTAGTATATCTGTTAGGATCAGGGAGATTGGTTAGCAGCTAGCAAATATTCTAGCTTTTCTTACATGAAATCTGCCTATATCTTTACATCTGTAGATCTGGTTTTAAGATTGTGACCATATAAAATGAATAATTCACAATTAAATTTTTATTGATAAAATGCTGTCTCATCTCTTCATATTGACACTGGATATGGGATCTGCAGCAAAAAGAAGGCTGGGGAATTCTGGAGGTTGAAGTCCATACAGGTAGCCCTCGATTTAACAATCATTCCTTCCACCCTCTGTTCCCACCTTCCATTTCATGAGGCCAATAACTTTATTCTGGAAATTACATGTTCAGAAGGAAGCCGAATCCAGTAGGCCCCTTGAAATTAACAGGATTAACTTCTGCATATACAGGTAGTCCTCAATTTACAAAGCCATGAGACCTGTGGAAAGTATGCCTTTCCTTCCCGAGGCATTGCCAACCTCTCCCCCCTAGTAAAAAAAACCTAGAGCAAAAACTTCATGCAGTATTAAAAAGAAGAATAGAAAAGGGGGCTGCTGTGTATTGTTTAATGCAGTGGTCACCCACTGGTGGTCCGCAAGAACATTTTGGTGGTCTGCAGAAAAATTATTTGCATTTTTTATATTGCACTAAATCAGGGGTCCTCAAACTACAGCCCCTGGGACAGATACATGCAATGAATGTTTGTGTTGCTGCAGAGTCTCCCCCTTTGGGGTTTTTTTGTATGGGTCGGAGGGGGGCAGAAATTCTGACTTGGGGTCTGCTTCGGCCTCCTGGTGTGGGGCTTTGGGCAAAGGCTGGAGGGAAGTGCCGCTGGTGGCGAAGAGCCGGAGGGCCTTGTTCCAGTGGGACTGCATCATGGCCTGGAACTGGCTGACCATCTCAGCCCGCTGAGCCTCCAGGCGCCGGTACCTGGCCTTGCACTCCCGCAGGTCTTCCCTCTGCTTGGAAAGCCTATGCGCGTAGTCCTCAGTGAGGTGCTTCTACTGAGCCTCCTTTTCGGTCAGATCCAATTTGAACTGAGCCAGCTGTTTTGCCAACTCTTTCTCGTGGTGGCTGCTTAGCTCCAACAACTGCTTCCTGTTGGGGCCCTAAGGAGCCCAGGCGGAGAGGCGAGGAATGGCTAGAGAGGCACCCCTCGACGTGAGTGACATTGAGTTGGCCACGCCTACCCAGTCACATGACCACCTAGCCACGCCCACCCAGCCGGTCATTAGGCAGATCATATTAGTGGTCTGCGGGATTTAAAATTATGAATTTAGTGGTCACTGAGGTCCGAAAGGTTGGTGACCCCTGGTTTAATGGACTGCTAAATTGGCAAAATGGACTGCTACTGTAAATTGGCTACACCCACCCACTCACATGACCACCTAGCCACACCCACCCAGTCACATGACCACATAGCCACGCCCACCCAGTCAATGACCACCTAGCTATGCCAACCCAGTCACATGACCACATAGCCACGCCCATCCAGTCACATGGCCACCCAGCCACACCCACCCAGTCACATGACCACATAGCCATGCCACCCAGTCATATGACCACCAAGCCACGCCCACCAAGCCACGCCCACCAAGCCACGCCCACAGAACCGGTAGGGAAAAATTTTGAATTTCACCCCTGATTAATATATATATATATATATATATAGAGAGAGAGAGAGAGAGAGAGAGAGAGAGAGAGAGAATTAAAATAACGTGCATAAATTCTTGTCTATTCTAGAGAACAAAGGTTTAAATATAAGCATTTATCAGGTTGCTGGGGAGAGTTGAAATCAGGTAATGGTTTATGTGAGAGGCTGCAAGATCTACAAGAAAAAATTGGAAATATGACAGCCTTGACCAATGCTATATTTTTGGGCTGTAGTGGAGTCATAAACAATCTGAGCATTTTTTATAGCTTCTTTTGGATGCCAACATCCCCAAAAATATATGTAAGCCTTGACATTCGTAAACATCTTCTCTTTAAAATTCCATTAAAAATACTTTCTGATTCATTAAAAGGTATTTTCTCCATCATTTCAAAGGAAAAAAAAGAAAGAAAAAGAAAACCACCAGAAGCAGAAACAACTCCTCACTAACATTTCCAAGAATGTGGATTAATTTGTTACACATTACAAGTCAAAGCAATGGAAATTGTTTTTTTTTAATATTAAAAAATTAATATTTTACAACCAACTGTGTCTGGCTGGGCAATAAATCAGTTCCTCACAATTACTTATTTGTAAGCCAGCATGTTAGTTCCAAAAGCTATGGAGCCAGTCTTGCTATACTTGAAACACAGGCAGAGTTCAGGTCAAATCAATTTGAACCACAGTAATTAAAAACAAGATTGAAGATTTTGTGCCACCTACCTAGCAAGCATCTGTAGCCAGCTGAGAGACAGGATCCAATTCAGGGAGGCAGACGGACATAATCAGAAAAAGAAAGGCGAGTGGTCCATGTGCATAGAGCCCATCTGGTTTTTTAAAAAGGGTAAAAGAAGAGAGGAAGGCAGACTTGTTATTGAGAAACTCTCTTTGAACTGGATGGTGCCTCTTTCAGTTTTGATCTCAATTTAATGCCAATCTTCTAAAAAAAAGAAAAATTCTTCCGTGCAATTGTTGCTTTATGCACAGCACAGTCATTTTAATCTTCCCATCTATCTGAACAAGACAATAGAGCAGCAGCATCCAATCCACCATCAGATTGAAAAAAATACCAGTACAGGCAATCCTCGAGTTACGACAGTTCACTTAGCGACCATTCAAAGTTACGACATAACGCCTCCCCCCAGTACTTACGACAAAGTCCCGAAGTTATGAATGTTGCAGCACCACAGCAGTCATTCACACTTACAAATGACCACAGAGGCACTACGACATTCGCCCTGCTTATCCCCCCCCCAACCAGATCTCCACAGGCCCAGTGCCTGTGGACACTCACCTTGCAACGATCTAGCAAGCCGTTGGTTCCTTTGCCTGCTTCGGTGCGGAGGCCTAAAGTAGTGCAAGATCACGCAAGATCAGTAGCACGAGATCTTATGCTAATCTTGTGTGACCTCACACTACAGTACTTTAGGCCTCTGTTCTTTGCGAACCAAGGCCTGCACCAGATCCAGCCGAAGAGCGTTTGCAAGGCGACAAGACTTTGGGGCCATGAAATCTCGTGTGAGATCACGGCCCCCAGAAGCTTCCAGTCTCGGCATAAAAAGCATTTGCAAGCCAATGAGAGGCTTGAAGCAATGCGATTTCGCTGCCCCACAGTCTCATCAGTTGGCAAATGCTTTTCATGCCGAGACTGCAAGCAGGCAAAGAAACTGAAGCAGAGAGGCTGGAGAGGAGACAGCTCGCTAGATCTTCACAAGGTAAGTGACCCAGCATGGCAGGATGGGGGAAGAGCAATTGTGGGGACCCCAGGGGAGGGAGCATGAGGTATCCCAGTGTGTTGTGGGAGGCCTTGGGTGGCCTGTTCCATCACTAGACACCCCCCATGGCCTTCCCCACCCTGAGATACCTTAAGTGCACTTAATAACCTTCACATCTGATTAGTGAATACATGGGTGAAAGCAGAGAGTGGTCACAATCATTTTACGTGATTCACTCCAAAAAAAATCCACGGATTACGAATGTAATTGGCAGGCTCCATTATTTCATAATTCGAAGAATACCTGTGTTGACAAATATGGACCTTGTCCTTGTCCTATGGTTAGACAAAATGAAGCAAATGCTGGGAAGCAGGGAACCTCCACAAAGGGTTAGAGACAATGCTGCTTGCTCTGCACCATATAAAGTATCTTGTAGCTCTTATGTACAATTGTTGTGGCCTGCCAGCGACCCATGCAGCTGGTTGCGGACTCCGACAGCGAAGAGGCTGTTGTGGTGATGCGCCAGCGGCCTGTGCAGCTGGTACCTGAGTCGGACAGTGAGGAGGTTGGTGGGGACTCGGTGCCAGAGGCGGAGATTCAGCCAGGGCCTTCAGAACCTCCAGAAGCTCCCATCAGTGACGAGGAAGAAGAGGAGGAGCCTATTCTTAATGCATGGGCACGCAGAGCTGCTAAGAGGCAAGAATGGTGCTAATTGGCCACTCCCTTAGCCTATTTAAGTAGTGACCACGCTCACCCACGTTGCAGGAAACAACTCCGTTCATTCCACGTATTGCCTTGGTCTTTGAAACTCCTGTCCCGCTCCTGATTCCAAACGGCATTACTTTTCCTGCTCATCAGTCTGGGCTTTCTGCCAACTTCAGTAAGTTTGAGTGCCTGTTATCAGATAGCCTAATTCGTTGGACTTCTTTGATTCTTTGTGCTTGGACTCTTGCCAACTGTTAAGACGTTAATTAACAGTTGGTGCACAGAAAGGACTTAGTTATAATTTCAAGGACTTTAACAAACATGACTGCTAAGAGAGTATTAGTAGTTTAAAAAGTATTAAACAAGGTTTGTTTGTACGTTGCTTGTGTTGTTTTTCTCAGTTCGGCAGCTGGGACAGAACAACAATGGAGAAAAGTGTCCTGATGTTGTTGTGGGAGTATGACTGGATGATGGTATCCATTTAGTCGTGTCCAACTCTTGGTGATTCTATGGGCCAGATCTCGCCACAGTCCTCTGATCTTGCACTACTTCTTTGAGTTGTTCTATGCTCTGATGTCTGGTGTCAGCTTTGATGGTGCCCAGCTACGGTGTTCTTTGATGGCCTGGTTTTCTTTTACCCCCTAACTCTTCCAAACACAATTGCTTTCTCCAGTGAATTCCCCCCACATGACATGGCATGACTGAATAACCAACCTATTTGGGGAAGCTTTGGGGAGCCAGCAAAATTGAAGAAACTGACCACCACAAATGCACATTTGCCATACACAAGATTACCTGGGTTATTTTATGTCAGGTTGGATTCTGATCATATTAAGTGAATAATGGGCCTTGGGTAAGTGTTCCCTTGACAGATGGATATGATTTGGGACTTATATCATGTACTGCAGTGTATGCTTGTACCAATCCTATTGCTGTGTGGCTGAATTTCAAAATGAAATTCTGATCTAGTGACTGACTCACCCTCTTTCCTGCCATACTTCAATTACTGCATCTTTGTGAAATATCCTATGATGAAGAAAAAAGGGCCTATTTAGTTTTAGTGTTGGTGGTATTACATCAGTATCTGGAGGTGATCTAATGAGGTTTGAAAAATGGGAGACTCGAGACAGACAAAGTAGAAATAATGCTTCACGTAGTATACCATAGAGTTTGCTGCTCTAGTCACTAACTTAAAAAAAACTTTCACAGTATAGTAGAGACATCCTTAAAGAGTAAAGATATCCATAGCTTCTAGCTAGGTTCGTGATCTATCATCATTAGTATCAGAAACAGTGCGTAAGTATAGCTACAATTTTAAATTTTGAAAAAAAATATGAAGAGAAGTAATCAAACCAAAGCTAGAACATTGTTTTTATAGGTAGTGAGCTTCGCCTTATTTTGACAGTGGGTATAATTTCTTGTTTATGCTGCTTTTGAAAGGAAGGACGGAATGCTTGGAAAGTTTGGAAAGGACCTAAGAGATCATCTTGCATCCTGCACAATTTACTATCCCATCCCCACTAAATAACTATCTAGCCTCTGTTTGAAAATCTCCAATTTGAAAACTTTCAGTGAAGGAGACAAAACTACTCCATGCAATAACCTATTCCACTGATTGACAGCTCTCACTCATGGTCTTGGTATTAGCCACCCCTCCTAGCTTTGAATTGTTTTCAAATTTAGTAAGCATTCCCTCCATATAATTTATAAAAAATATTGAGCTAAAAGCCCAGGACTCATCCCTGTGCCTTGAGATGTCTTTCCAGGTAGATTTGACACAATTTAAAACTACCCTTTTAAGCTGTTCAAGCTGGCTTTAGAAAAGGCTGAGGAACATGGACCATTATTTCTGTTGCACGCTGGGTAATTGATAAAGCCAAAGAATACCAAAAAGAGGTCAGCATCTGTGTCACTGATCAGAAAGGCTTTTGATTATGCTGATCATGTCAACCTCTAAAATGTACTTTAAAATGTGGGAATTCCAGAATATCTTATTGTCCCCATGAGAAACCTACATATGGCTCAGGAAGCCACAATATGAACAGAACATAATAAAACAGACTGGCTCCAAGTTGGGCAAAGAACCAACTAACATGACAGACAAGACTGAATCTCTCTCTGGATTGGAAGATGAATGTGGTTTTAACATTGGAGGGAGAAATATCAATAATCTATATTATTTTGATGATACTACTCTGATAACTGAAAATGAAAAGGATCTATGAGTTCTAGTAATAAAAGGAAAGGCGCATGGTGAAAAAATGGGACCATTGGTACAACAACACCTTAGTACTAGAAATGAAGATATCAATGTAGTAGATAGTTTCTGCCTTTTAGGATCAGCTGTCAACAGTAAAGGGATGTTCAGATGTTGTGATGTATCTATACCAGTGGTGGGCTGCTGCCAGTTTGGACCGGTTCGGGCGAACCGGTAGTTCCGACGATCAGCTGGCCCCGCCCACCTGCCCCTGCCCTATCCTGTCCTATATTTCCTTCTTTCTGGCTCAGCTGATTCACGCGGCACAGCTGATTTCTGCGCCTTCACTGTTCTACTTACTGGGGCTGCCTTAGAAGCTAAGCAGCTGAGCTTCAAATTGCTGTATTTTGAACGCTGCGCGCAAGTGCGCGATCATCGAACCGGTTGTTAAACCGGTTGTAGCCCACCACTGATCTACAGTATACCTACAGAGATCTAAACTGTGTATTCCCTATGACACTCAAAAAGTGAAAGTTGGACTTAGAAGAAGCAGGATAGAAAGATGCCTTTGGACCTCAGTGTTGGAGAAGATTCTAAGAATATTATAGTCAGGTAAGAAAACAAACAAATGGATCATCAAACAAATTAACCCATAATTTTTACTCAAATGATTTAATCTTAATTATTCTATTTCAGACTTATGTAAAGACCTAGTTTTCAATTTACCTTTCAAATATACTTCATAGATGTTGGAGCTTTAATGCTTATTTTTCACACATGCCAGATACTCGTTGACCTTGGACCTTCTAAAATGGAATTTTATTGAATAGAAATGAGCAACTTCTCCATTCCAGATGCCATTGAACTCTAATTTCCTAGAGCCCCTACTGTTATGGCCAGTTGTGAGGAATGCTGAGATCTGAAATTGAGCAGCAGCTGGAATGCCCCAGCTTCTCTACTTTGGGAGAAATGATAGAATAAAACAAAGTCATAGAATAATAATACACAAAATGCTTGAGAGAGCAGAGGAATATATTACAAACAAAACTGCTCTGATTTTCCAAACAATTAATTCCATTGCCATTATGTGTTGTTTTGTGGCATATATAATCTACCTTTATCAAGTACTTTAGTCAGTTTCAGCAACACAAAGATCCGTTTTTCTTATGAACACAAAAAAATCCCCTAATTTTTTCAGATCTCTCCAATGGAACATTACTGTCCAAATAGCTCCATGTGGCATTGTATTGCAATATTGCAAATTTACCCAGCAACAATCGCTTTATGGGACAGGAAAGGTAGATTTTATTTTTTTTACCAATAATCCACCCTGAACTCATATGTCCCCAGAGCCTAGCAAGTTACCAGGGACAACTGTGTACTCTCTCAAGATGACACCATCTTGCTTCTAGCCTAACAACAGGGCAAAGGCTGATTTAGTGCTTGCAATGGTGCTTGCTATTTTAATTGCCCTCAAACTATCTCCAGATGTCTCCTGATTCCAAGAATGAATAGAGCTGCTGCTGTTGCTGCTTAGGAGGCTTTGACAACCTCTTCCTACATGTACACTGTATAAAATGATTTACTGCTCTGCCATCTCCAAGGCAAAGCTTGTTGGGATCGGTTAATAACTTTTTCTCTCAGCTTTTTTTTGTTGATGGTCACGTATGCTCAGATTGTTCCTTAGCCCCTGGAGAGAGGAGGATTCAAAAGGGGTTGTGAAAGTCTTTGATAAAGCTGGAATAGTCCTGTTGTCAGATCCATGATTCTGCCATTCTGCAGGGGAAGGGGGGGGGGCGGTTAGTTACATTATATACTTTATTGTTTTCTTCCTTATGCATCCTATATCCTGTATCCTATTGATATATAACCTTTTGCCTGGTGCCTAAGCGCCCTGGGATTTTCGCACCTTTTGGGGAATGTAAGGGGAGAGAGGGCCATGTGGGTTGCATCGCCCAAAAGCCACCTGAGAAAATTCCCTTATCGTGTTCTCAGAGCGGCCGGTGCAATAACATCTTCACACCTGCGGATTGGCTGAATCCACATTGGACTGTTGGGAGGGGTTTCTAATTCCTTTATTCTATCTGTATTGCCTGAGGGACCTCAGAGCCTGCTTTTCTTTTGTCTTGCTATCACTCCAGTTCAATAAAGGTTCTTTTTGAAATGCCAAGTTTCAAGAGTTTTTACTTTCTTGAATGAGGAGGAGAGGCCGGACCTTACACCTGGTTAAAGTTGTTCCAAAAATATAATTCCATTTGTTTTTGTTTTTTGTTTTTTTGAATGACTTAAGATGGCTTTGAACTCTGATTCCTTTCCTTCCTTGCTATCTCACCTCTGTCTTAAGCATACATAATGGTTCAATTTCTGGTTCATATATAACACTAAGGAAAGCCAGCTTGGTGTAGTGCAACGGTCCACAACCTTTCCAGCTTGATGGTCCAGCCTGGCGTGGGAGGATGGGGCATGTGAGTAGCAGGCGCACGAACGGAGCTTCACGTGAGAGTGTATGTAAGTGTCCTCTGCTCACGCAAGTGGAGTTTTGCATGCACGTGCTTGCCCATTTGTCCCATGGCTCAGTTTTGAACAGGCTGTGGCTTGGTAGTGGGCCTCATCCCGGGAGTTGGGGACCCCTGGTGTAGTGGTTAAAACCATGAGTTCTAGTCTCTCCATAGGCACAAAGCTAGCTGAGTGATCTTGAGCTAACCACTCTCTCTCAGCCCTAGGAAGGTGGCAATGATAAGCCATTTCTGAAATCTTGCCAAAAAATACTTGTCAGCAAGTCATCAGTAGTCAACACCGACATGAAGGCAATCATAATAATTTGTAATTGATGGCTAACCTTTCCCACAAGCCACAATCTGCCATTACTTCACAATTCACAAACTATTATTTGCTTTGGTGTGCCCTCCATTCCTATTATTTAATTTAATTCTCATTTGGATGGCAAATTAAATGCTGGTTTGGATTAATGACAAACTATGGATTATGTTAAAGAGTATATAATTAGTTTGAACCTAAAGAGTTGAAGGAGATCAAGAAGGTAACATTTGAACCAGTGTATTGAAAATATTTCATTTCAGGACGATGCTAATATTAACAGAAGGACAAATTATAATCCATACTCTGCTTTGAGTTTTCAGTTCATGGTGAGAACAATTCTATTTATTCATCTTACTTTTTTATTACTGTTGCTTTTAAATTTAGAATACTAATAAATTCTATTTTTGTTATTTTGGGGTGGTTTTATTAACATTTTAAAAATATTGGCATTTATTGATTTTCTTTCAAATTGAGATTTATTTTATAGGATTGGGCAGAGATTGAGATTCAAAGGGCAAAATATGATCTGAAACACAAACATTTCAGTTCCTGAAATAATAGGAAGTAGTTGTTCAGGTGGGTAGCCACTTGATCCTAGAAAAAGATACAGCTGCTTTAAAGAGTTCCCAATAGGTGCTCTTACCCACAGGAACCCACAGGGGGATTTCATTCCAAGATAACTTCAGCCCACCCTGATGTACTTGATCTTATAATTTTGGGAAATGTGATTTCAGTTGCACTTGACTCTTCAGCACCTTACAACCTGCTGACCACAAGGGCAGGATTAGATGTAGATGGAAAGCTAAAGATTTTCTCGATGTTCCCTCTTTATCTCTTATTCTGCCGTTTTCTCTGTGTTGCTCCTAATCTTAATGCCTTTTCTGTCTGCCTTTTGACTTGTACAGCAATAACAATAGCACTTAGATTTACAGCATATACTTCCCCATAGTGCTTTACAGCACTCTCTGGGCAGTTTACAATGTCAGCCTATTTCCCCCAATAATCTGGGTCCTCATTTTACTGACCTGGGAAGGATGGAAGGCTGAGTCAACCTTGAGCCGTTCAGGATCGAACTCTAGGCTGTGAGCAGAGTTTGCCTGCAATACTGCACATTAACCACTGCGCCACCAAGGCTTTTGGTCTGATAGGATGATGCTAGCTTGGAACTGGGCTTCACCTATTCACATTCCTTTTCCATTTATTTCCTGTAAATCAAAGAATTGATTCATTGGTTCTTGCTCAGGTTAGATTCTTGCTAACTCTAGCCATCTTTCTGCCACATTTTCAGGGTGCAGTTGGACATTAGAGCTGGGGGGGGGGCAGGATTAAAAAAGGACATGACAGCAGTTTGCTCTAATTAAAAAAGGGGGCATTTTGCTACTAAAATTTGTTGGCAAGATCTCAAGATATGAGAGGACTGTAAACAGAGTACAGGGAAACCTTTGACTAGCCAGTCATCAATTGTGATCCTGTTTTAGTGGAAAGTTGGGATATATATTTAACAAATAAATCAATAATCAAGGAAAAAATTCCATGTATCAAAACCTTATTGAATCTATTTTCATTTATAATAATCAGAGGGTAATAACCTTTTACATAAAGTCCATCAAGTAGGAGAGACACAATTTAATTTTTGGTTTGCAGTCTCATTTTTCCTACTTTCTCTTAATTGTTTGCTATACAGTTTTTGGGGTTGCATCCTAATGTCTCCTTTAAACATGTAGTTCTACTCCCACTGTCCCAACTCTTCTACTTTTACAACATTCCTAAATATATTTTTCAAAAATTGAATTGGCCTTTTGATCCCAGCCTTTATAGTTTAGGGGGCTCAGTTTTTATTTCATTTGGTTCAACAGAAATCAAATCCCCTCCCCACCCCAGGATAAACTCAAGAAACTGAGAAAAATCAATACAGCTCAAATATTCACATGTGTATTTGAAGGATCTTGAGCCATATATTAGCTTTGCTTTGACTGACAAGCTTGACAAGAAGTATGCCAACATCTCTGAGAAAATAAGTTAATAGATTAATGAAATTTGTTACTCTCCATTTCCAAAATGTTGATAGAAAACAGCTTTTTAAAGAGAAGAGATATTGCTAGGAGCTAGGAAAGAAGGTCTAGGAAAGACTGCTATGGGGCAGGATACTCAGCTTCAGCTGTTGTAGCGCATCCCTATCACAAACCCGATTAAAATTTTAATTAAAGAGTCTGCCATAACAGCCACAATAGTCTGACTGGAATGTTCTTCTCTTTCTAACTGTTTGATATATTTAAGATTTCCCCCTATGTCTCCTTGCCATCAAGATCTGTAGCAAATGAAACAGATAGAGAAACCCCTGATACAAATGATGTTGCAATGACAAGTGAAAGATGATCTTTGGTAAAAAAAAAAAGATAATGATTAATTCAATTTATGTCCTACTTTTCTGTGCTGTCAGTATATGTTTGCACATTGGTGGTTTTGACCTTTTCTCTATTGGTCAACTTACAATTTGCAATGTTTGGATTGCAGAGGAGTGTTAACACGTCCTATAAGATCACTGGAAGTGGGAAATCTAATTGTGCAAACTGACATATCATATCTGGATCTCTCTGTATGTTAAATAGTTATTTTAAAAATATGTTTTCTCTTTTTTTCTTCTTATTCAGCTGATATCATATATTGTAGATGACAACCTAATTACCTTAAAATATTCCAGGACTTTGTTTCTTTGTAAAACAGTGAGTTTGGGACTCAGGTTTGAACAATTAATATTCATAGGCTATTTGATGACTTGAGTAACATTATAGGCTGCATGGGCCTCATCTTTTTAGTAAACCATATTGATAGGGTTCAAAACAAGATAGGGTCAAGTCAACTGTGGGCTGTCCTTTTCTTTGATAAGGTAGCTGAGAACCTAGCAAGTGGGGCAAAGATTTATAATGTAAATGAAGTGACTGAAGAAGCATTTTCTCTTCCCCCCCCCACCTTTGGGGGATTTGAGAGATGGTTTGGTTACTTCACTGGATGAAGGGCAAACATTGTTTATATTTTCAGAAAATAAAAGTCTTGTTTTCCACCAGCTTTCTTTTTCTGCTACTACTACTACTACTGCTGTATAAGAATGGCACAACATTCTACTACTAAAACTGGATTGCATGAGGGAAGCATCTCCCTTAAGACAATTACAGGAATCCTGCTACTGACAATGGGAAACAGCTGGCTGTCTAAAGTGAGCCTGAAATATTCATTTCTGATTGACGGTTGCCATTAAATTATATCTTATTTGTCACACTCCACTGGAATGAAGAAGTGAACAAATGGAATTGGGCAAACTTTGTTTCTAATGCAGAATCTTTAACAGTGTGGATGTGTTGTGTCTTTTCTCCAGGGTCTTAAACTCCAATCCTGGTCTAGCTATAAATTACAGAATCTACTTGGATGTGAGCTTACCATTTTAAGGCCTTTTGAGTGATTAATGTTGAGTTCCTCAGAGCTGTTCCCAACTAATCTCTATTCAGGCTTGGTGTCCATCAGATGATCCCTTTAATGTTTGGGTGTCCAAACTGTGTGTCAAATAATTTGCCCAAGGAAAATAGTTAGCCCAAGATCTCTTTCCTAGTGCAGAGTAGTCCCACTAAAGAATGGAACATCACCATCATCAATGACCAGATATCTGCACGCTTCTTCCAGTTTTATGGTGGGCCACGTGGGCTTATTTAGGTTCCAAGCTCTTACCACCTCTAGGAAGAAAGCCAAAGGACCCATTTCTCCCTTTCTACCATGTAGGTAAGGACATCCATAAAAGTCAGAGGAGCGGCTTCTGAGAACATTTACAATGGAGCTCTTTTGTAGAAATGATTCAACAGGGCACATCCATAAATAACAAATAAAGAGATCTGGGAAGAATTGTTTTTGTAGAAACGTTTCCTGTGCCTAAAATGAACATGTGAATCTTGGGTGGCTTTCAGGCATATGTAGTAATTCAATTGTAGCTTTGACTTACTTCTTTGAGATGTCAACAGCTTACCTTTGATCTATTGCAAATGGTAGTTGGCTCTCCCATCCTCCCTTCAATGGGCCTAACATTTTCCCCTCCTACTTACATAAGTGGCAGAATGCCCGGGGTTTGAATAAGTACCATAGATACTGATGTGGACTACCACCTGGGAGTCTAAATGAGACTTCAACTGTCTGAACTAATTTGATTCTTATTATCTGAGATGATCTTACTGGAGATACTTGGAAATGAGTTCTTGCCTTCATTACAAGGACAAAAGAGTTGAATCTAAAGCTATATATTTAAGGGCATAGCTAATGTATGCATGGAGGGCAAAGGATAATGTATCAAGGAAGGCTCAGCAAAACAGAAGCAGGGTTTGGCTTGCAATGAGAGGGGAATTTAAGGAGGAAGGAAGAAAAATGATGTTCTGAAGAGAAGCAATTTGAATGCTCTACCCACAGGAGGCCCAGGGATCACCATTTCCCTAAATTGGTTTTAGATAATGGAGGTTTGATTGTAAAACTATTGCAAATAAGCCCAAGAGTGTCTGGCTGTATGTGCATTTACTTCCCTGTTATTTTATCACTTCAGTCAAATTTTATTCAGCCAAAAGGCTCATAAGCAGAAAAATGGAAATTTTTCAGTCATCCTTTTGTGTGTGAAACCATAGGGTGATCTCTAATGCCAGAGAGCTTTCTGGTTCTGGTGCAAATTGAAAGGTATCAACTCCATTATTAATATTCATCCCATATTTATACCCTGCTGTTGGGGAAACCTTAATGAAACAAAATGGCCTGAAGCAGCATTCAGTTGCTGTGAAAAACTGCCTTTGATTAAATTATGGAAATGGATTTGTAAGATGTGGGTGGGTTAGAAGCAAGTCAGAAGTCTTTGGGCTCTTAGGAGCTGAGGCCAAATTCTAGTTCAGTGCTAGCTCATTGGATCTTAACAAGTATCAGGTGGTAATGATGGAAATGAAAGCTGAACCTTGACTCTATATGTGAACTCAAGAAAACCTAATATTTTTCAGCAGTTGTCTTTCATTCTCTACAAAGACAAAAGCAAACAGTGCCATGCATATTTGTAAACATGTTCAGGAACCTCCATTGCGAAATGATTGAGAATTGGCAACTTTTCTTAGCTGCTCCCAAGCCTTTAGTAACTGTTAAAGCCAAAAAGCAAGATACTCACAGAGACTTTTTCAGCCCAGTTTATTGAAAGAAAAAAGGAATGGGGCTGTAGAAAGCTTCACAATTATTGGCAGTGAGTGTTAGATCAGGTCGCAGAAGAAGAGACAGGACGCGGTAGTATTTAGCACCTTTTATTTCCCTAGCTGCTAGCAATACGAACTGCCGGCTAGGCTGCCGGGGCTCTCTATTTAAAGAGCTCCGGCAGGCTAGCTGGCCACTCACAGCGGTTTATTTTTCCTGCCACTAGATTAGCCAATTAGTGGCAGCAATGCAAATCCGGGCTACATCCGTACGTACGTAACACCCCTCCCCTCCTAGAATGAGGATTGTCCAATCGGTTGTGGATGAACATCACATAGTCCCGCAGGTAGGGGGGTATCTAATTGTTCTACTGGGCCTGCATGAGTCAGTTGTTCCTGGACCTTCGGCCTGTGCGGTCGTGCCTGTTGCTTCTCCTCGAGCTATTGGTAGAACCACCTGGAATCCTCGGCTGGGCATGGCAGTCTCCGGCCTGGCATCTCCATCCTCCTGCTCTGGATGGCTCCGCTGGACTCTGGCAGCTCCAGATAAGTGTCCACGCACCTCCCCCGGGCTTGAGAGCAGGTTGTCGTGGTCTCATGTAGTTAGGGCTGGTTCTCCGGTGTCGTCCTCTCGCTCGACTGGTGTGTGTGCTCCTCAGGGTGGAGACCCGAGTTGTTCCCTGTGCTGTTCTGGGACTGTCTGTGGCTGCAGTTCATCAGGTTGACGTATTCCTGACTCTCCTAGCCTCCAGCGGAGTTGGTCTATGTGTCTCCGCCAGACTCATCCATCGTCCAGCTCGACTTGGTAGGACTTTGGCCCTGTCACCGTCACCGTCACCACTTTGGCTTTCACCCACTTCGGGTACCCCGCATAGTTGTGAGCGAACACCAAATCATTTATTTCGAATGCTCTGTTTGGCCTGGTAGAGTCCAAGGGTGTTTCGGGGTGATA
>QLTV01000974.1:1104355-1116855 GCA_003457575.1 Thermophis baileyi | reverse complement strand
AAATGGAAGGGTGAGGTAAAAATAGATATAGCACCTGGAAGCCTTTGAAGAAATGCAGGATAAAAATACAACACATCCATGCAAGGATGTACGTACATTCTTGCGCATAGATATCACCAGGCTAATCGGTGGCTGTGTATACTAAGTTGCAACTATCTCATTTCTTACTATTGTTCTAACTAAGGGTTAGACAAAAACTTTTAAGAAAATCATATGCTGTTGTAGGCTTGGTATTCCAGTTGGACTATAGTTTCAAACAGCAAGGTGGGATTCTGGAAGATGTATTTATTTTGCCTTAGCAACCTATTGATTCTTATTGCTAGATTAAGATCCATAATGTAGGATCCTATTCTTCTTTGGCTTAAGCTAGAATTGACTTGGACATCACCAAGACAAATTGGCCTGTGGGTAATGAATATAGGTAAAGAGAAATCTGGGCTCCAAGTTCAATATAATTAACAAAGTGTTACTAATGCTCCTGAGCTGGTAGATTTTCAATTCACTGTAATGATTTAATTGTGAATCTCCCATCAGACCAGGCATAGACATTACAAATGATAGCAAAAGCTGCTGCTGAGGAATATTGAAAGTCACTCATTGCTATTGACACATGCAAGATTGTGTAGCAGTAGCCATGCTGTTTTGAGTTCACGTTGATGTTTTCTTTTAGACTTAAAAGACACTTAACTCTTCTTTGTCAATGGGATGGTAAATGCAATCACCCAACACTATTCTAAGTTGGAGTAATGAGGGATATGACAGTACCTTCTAAATCTCTCTTCCTTTTGCAAAAGTATATCCACTGTATTAGGGTCTTAACTGCTAGTTCACATGCCTACTTTTACCTAAAGAGAACAGACAATTCCACATTCATCTGGCTAATCAAGCATTCCCATGTTTGTTTCTTTGTGTCCTTTGATTTGTACACATTTCTCCCCCCCCCCATGGAAGCCCAAAGCAACTGACATCACCATTTAGAAAACAAAATAAAAAGATGTAATACTTGCAATTTATATAAATCTTCAATCTGGATATGGAGGATGTGTCAAAATATACAGATGCCTGACTGTCTATATAGTTGCTAGAGCCAGATGCCATATGGTCAATTCTATTTTAGTGAAAGTCATGCAATCAGCTGCATGATTTAGCAAACAGGAAATCTTTCTAGCAGACCACTCTTGCACTTCAGCGACAACAGCATCTTAGAGAAAGGTGGCAGTTTCTGGAGTGAATATTCAAGACATAACAGAATAGTTCCAATCAATGCTTCAGTTTATTGAAGAGCCTCTACCATGGTTGTCATCATCATTGTAGTTATCATCATACTCTGTATAAAATCAATTATAGTGAAGTCATCACCGAAGTCACCAATTCCATGGCTGATTGCTGAAGGTAGGCTTCAACTTGAGTCACTCTGGTGCCAATCCAAGACTACTTAACTATTGCAGTCTAAGTAAATATTCAGTATATGGGCAGGGTTATGTAGCGAGATGAGGGACATCATTGTTTACTTGACTTTGGACCTTTTCAACTGATTTAAATCTAACAGTTGGTCTCATAGTCTCAGTGCATAGCAATTCTGATTGTTGTCATGGACCTCTTAGCAGTTTTGATACCATAATTACCTTCTGGACCAACTGGCTTTGCAATGGTTCAAGTCCTTCCTTTCTGAAAATGCCAAGAAGATCCTTCACAGTGTTCTCCTTGTCTCCTGTGTTCTTCAACATCTACATGAAGCCACATGAGAAAGTCACTTGGAGTCTCTAGGAATGTGGAGACCTGCTTGATTGACATTGCTTTTAGAAAGTTTTGGGGCTGATTTTTTATGTTGGGTGGGGTTTGGTAGATTTCTTTTTTGCTGAAGTTTTAGAATATTATTTATTAATGCCTCCCCGTAACTTCTTTTTTCCTTCTTGAATATTGGACAGAAGTTTTTGGTCCCTGTAAATTAATAAAGTAAAATAGCTAAAAGAAATATCTTTCCACAAGCTTTTAATTGCTAATTAATTTTAATAGTATTGATTTTACTGTCACACTTTGTATTTTGTTGCAATTGCTGTAAGCTGCCTTGAGTGCTGATGTAAGCAGAAACTGGGGGTATAAATTTAATAATAAAAAAGCTTAATTTAATAATAACTAAAATTAATGTACTTAAATGAGCTGCAACAAAAGTGGTAGGATTCAGTTTTGGAGGAAAAAGAATCTGGATGCAAATATCAGCTCAATGAGAAGCTTGCAAACAGTCATGTCTACAAGGAATATCCATAGGTAGGTTGGGTGGGAGGTACTCTGTTTCCCCCAAAATAAGACATCCCCTGATAATAAGCCCAATCGGGCTTTTGAGTGCATGGCAATAAGGCCAAGCACTTATTTCAGGGTTCAAAAAAATATAAGACAGGGTCTTATTTTTGGGGAAACACGGTACATGGTTGTGACCCTATTAAAAGTAAATAATTAAAAAAAAAACAATCCTACAAAACAATAATATGAATCTTGTTCCCCGGTTAGAAGCTGACGGACACCTGAGAACGGTAGACGCGCGGGCTGGCGGTCGGTGGGTGGGTGGGAAGAAGAGGGCTTTATATCCTGCCGACTTTCCAATTCATCCAGGTGTCAATCTCTTTATACGCGGACACACACACACACACACACAAGCACATGATGGTTTGGTGGAGCTGGCTCCTACTGGCTCAAGTGTCTCATAAGAGCTGATTGTTAAATCTTCTGGAATTTTATGAGACAGCCGAGAACAGAACTGACACATCAGTTAGCTATTCAGCAGCTAGTGGCATGGTGTGGTGATGGCAATGGAACTGGCACAGCCAGTTGTTAAACATTTACCAGCAGACTACTGGGCATATAGCGTGGACCAAAAATCAGGCCCCATAAGCCAATTACCATTTATTATAATGGTTGGTTGTGCAGTTAGCCAGATGTTTAGACTGCATTTGGCATTTTTACCTACCTAGTGAGTCCTTCCCAAGGACCTGGCATAAGTAGATGTTGTTTAATAATATTAAAGGTATTGTCGCAGGATGTAAGCTGTTCCAAGTAAATCTGTCTTTTGCAATTGTTACTAATATTAACACAACAATGTGAAATCATATACAAAAGTACTATAATAATATATTTAAAAAACAATTGTTGTATGTGTCTACACCGAGAGATTATGCACTGGAGACAAATTCCTTGTGGGTCCAATCATACTTGGCCAATAAATAATTCTAATTCTAATGGAGATTAGGCATTCAGACAAACTTGTACAGTGGAATAAATTCATAGACTTTACAATACAATCTTTTATATGTTTATTCAGAGAAAAATGTCACTGATATCATTAGATGCATATTCCCTGCTAGAATATTTCTCAACATTAAGAACTTTAACAAGTTTGGACTTCAACTCCCACAATTCCACAGCCAGCATGGTAGCTGTGGAGTTCTGAGAATTGGTGTCCACACATCTCAAAGTTGCCAAAATTGAGAAACACTGTACTACATCTTGGAAGGATGGCTACTCTACTCTACTCTACTCTACTCTACTCTACTCTACTCTACTCTACTCTACTCTACTCTACTCTTCCATTCCATTCCATTCCATTCCATTCCATTCCATTCCATTCCATTCCATTCCATTCCATTCTTTATTCAGAGAAAATGTTACTGTGCTTAGGAACATTCAAAGGCAATGCATCCAAAGTAAGGAAGAAAATGGAAAACAGTTCAAATATGTAATGTAATTGATATTAAGAATAGTCTTTCCAGCCTGACTTTTGATTCCCATCCCTCTGTTTTGCCACTTGATTTCTGTCTCATTGTGGCTGCTACCTGCTTAGCTTGGCTTTGGGAGCATTGATCATTCTTTGGCTTCTGCTTCTGCCTTTTTAAACCTCTGCCAGATTGGCAGGTGAATCTCAAGCTGCTATATCTCAAAAGATGCCAACAAAACTGTGTCAGTGCTTGCAAATATTTTGGAATGCTCTCACATTTTGTGAGCCACATGTATTTCTTTTCTTTAAAAATATCAAAATAAATAAAATAACCGGGGACTTGGTTTTTTTAAAAAATAAATGTATATTTATCAATATATTTTATAAATATATAAATATCTAAAAAACACATTCCCAAGCCTTCCAATTTTGAAGAATATTTCAGGGGTAGATCCATTCATTTTCATTATTATCGCCCAGCTGGGTCCTTTGGGGCAAAGAAAAATGTATGTTCAAAAGTGAAAAAAGCCCCCACTGTTTTCTGCTTCAACAGTATGGCTTGTTTCTATCAGCTGCCCATGAAATATATTCAGTATTGTGTTGTAAATGCTTTATGCAACCATAATTAATAAATATGTGAGCAGTAAGTTGGAGAAAGCCATAGAGACCCTCTGCAGAATAAATTAGCATGGTATGAATACTCTATTTGCAGTAAAGGTACTGACAAAATGCCCTCTTGTCAGTGTTGGCAAACCCAGCAGATTAGTCCCAGTACCCACAAGTAGTTTAAGGTCAGGGAGATTAAAGAAGTCTCCAGCAGCTGAAAGCAACATTCAAGCCAAAGCAAATCAGGAATTGTCAGGAAGCATCCTAGTTTTGCACCAATTTCCAGGGGGAAAAAGTGTATAGTTGTATCATACCCTGTCCCCAATTTCTCTTTTTAAGGTGTAACCCAGATCTCCCCTTGTCCATTGCTTTTCACCATGGCATGGAAATTGAATACACAGACTTATGGAAGGTGTTCAACTCTTTATTCCTAATTTATCTGTTATATGTGAAAGTATTCAAGTGCTATTAAATGGGGAAGTGCAAAAATATATGAGAATGGGCAAATGGTTAAATGAGGCTATCTTCACTCCAGTTGGATTTGATTGATCATCACCTAGCCCAGTGATGGCGAACCTTTTTTGGTTTGCGTGCCAAAAGGAGGGGACCGTGGGGGGGGGTGTCATGTGCATGCGTGCCCACACCCATAATTCCATGCGGGCCCCCCTGCGCATGCGCACGTGACCCCACCTGCTCCTGGCACACAATGGCATGCCCGTTTTTTGCTCTCACAAGGCTTCAGAGCCTTTCTAGGAGCCTAGGGAGGGCAAAAACGGCCTTCCGCACCCCCCCCCGAGGTCCTCTGGAGGCCGGAAACATTCCATTTGCTGACTTCCGGTTGGACCGGAAATCCCATTTTTTTGCTTTCCCCAGGCTTCAGAGCCTTTCTAGGAGTCTGGGGAGGGCGAAAACGGCCTTCCCCATACCCCCCCCGGAGGCCCTCCGGAGACCAGAAATGGGCCATTTCAAGTTGGGAAATGGAACGTTTCCGGCCTCCGGAAGACCTCTGGGGGGGTGGGGAAGGCCATTTTTGCCCTCCCCAGGCTTCTAGAAAGGCTCTGGAGCTTGGGGAGAGCAAAAAACGGGCCTTCCCCACCCACTCTGGAGGCTGGAAACAGCCTGTTTCCCGACTCCCAGTGGGCCCAGAAGGCCCAAAAATCAGCTGGCCAGTGCACGCATGCGCGCCGGACCTGAGCTCATGTGCCCATTGATATGGCTCCATGTGCCACTTGTGGCACACGTGCCATAGGTTCGCCATCATGGACCTAGCCCATAGAACCCAAGGAACAATCTTTTGCCATTTCCTTTGATGATGTCAATCACCATGTCTAGAATCTGAATAATTTTGTGGATCTAATAAAGGGGAATATTTGTAGTTCAAGGTCGAAATAGCAATAGCCCTTAGACTTGTATACCTCTTCATTGTGCTTTACAGCCCTCTCTAAGCAGTTTACAGAGTCAGCATATTGCCCCCAACAATCTGGGTCCTCATTTTACTGACCTTGGAAGGATGGAAGGCTGAGTTAACCTTGAGCCAGTCAGGATTGAACTGCTGGCAGTCGGCAGAGTCTGCAATACTGCATTCTAACCATTGTGCCACCATGGCTCAGTGATGATGATGTCACCTAGTTTGGGTAATGAAACATCGGCAAGAAAATAACCAAGCTCAGAGAGCACCTCATTTTGTGGTTCTGCATGGAAGCAAAACTGCTACTGGGCTGCAAAACACTCAAGCTGCAAGATGTACTTCTCCATAGGGTTTGCAATAGGCATTCCCACCATACTTCTAACTAGATAAAGGCATCATGGGATGTTTTATGGGTAGGACTAGGAGCCAGACCTCCACTCCCTCTATATCAAAACTTCACATATCCACCAAAGCTCATGAAGAAAGATGTACTTCCAATGAAACTTTAGAGGCAAGATGCTGAGAACTCTTTGCCATTCAAAGGAAGACACAAAATATTCTTCTTTTCCTTGAAGTGTTTAAGAGTGGGAATATCTATCTTAAGCTAATGTAGGTTTGAGAGATCTGGAAAAAAACCATATGCATTCAATGCTGCATTTTCATTGCTTGTTTGCACTCTCTATTAGACTGACTACAGAGAATTAGACTAGTGGTTCTGGATGATGAAATAATAATCTTAGAGGGGCTACCTTAATAAAATACATTTATTTTTTCTTGTCTCTCTGTTCCATGCTTCTAATCCTTAAGCGTTCAGAACAAAAAGAGGAAAAAAATGTGGATTCTGATTTTAAAAAGATAAGAAATATTCTCAACATGCATATGTTTCTATTTGGAACTATCTTAGATCATAGCACCATCAAAATTATCCAGCTACAATGAGAATTACCACGGCTATATTTATTTTTGGATGTGAGCCATTTTGTCTGTAGGAAAGGAGAACAGATTTTAAAAGAACAAGGAATAACAAGGAATAAAATGAACATCGAGAGCTTCTAAAGCTAGGCCAGACATCCTCTGATTTCAACATTTTTTTTAACAAGAAGAAAGAGAAGATTCGATGTTGACTAGTATCACATCTATTCTGTGGTGACTAGCATCACATCTGGTGGTTTCTAGTTTGTTTATGTTGACTTGGCTGCTATCAAGTGCCCAGGAAATCAGGAGATTCAGGCAGTTCAAATGAGTATAAAGATTTATTGCAATCTTAATCTCTCTACAAGAATCTAAGCTACTAACAGTGAGGGGAAATGCAGGAAAGATAAGAGAGGCATTCAAGGTGGGCTGGACTTAGAACTCTTGTGGGCCTGAAGGGACTCATGACTTATGACACATTGTCTCCTCCCTTGGGCTCAGCCTGGTCATCTCCTACTGCTGCTGCCGGTAGGTATTTGTCAATGCCTCCATCATCAGCCATATCTTATATAGCCACTTGGGGTGGGAGTGGAGCAGCCCTTTGATTGCATCCTCTATTTGTGTCCTGAAGTCCAGCTGTAACAGCATCGCTGAGTAGATGGTAGCCTGATAAATGACCCCACTTTATGTAGCTTATGTGCCTGTCACGTATAAATGAATGTCTACCGATGAACACAGTGGAATGAATAGAGGAGACATATATCTCTAATGATGCAGGCATATAAAACAGATTATCGGTGACTCTGGAACATGACCACCATATGCTTACAGATACATGCCTTGCCCCTTCCCAACTTATGGTAATTATATCAGCAAACGCTGGTACCAGAGGCATCCACGTCTGCTGAATATAGAGGAAATGTTCCCTAAGTGTATACTTTAACCAAGTTACTCAGAGGAAGAGTTAGGAGTCACCCTTTCCAATTTGGCAGAATATAATTATAGCCTAGCTATGAAGCAACGCCAAACCCTTTAACATTTCCACTTGGGGGAAAATAAAGTTGCAGCTATATTTCCACTATAAAATGTTTCCTTAATACAATTTTATAGCATACTGTATGCATAGTCTTGCTGGATAATAATTTTGGCAACTAGGGAAACATTATTGACTTCAGAATGATTTATTAAAGATATTTTACCGAGGGGGAGAAAAATCAATGGATCTACTGATCTAAATACCCAAATAATAGAGAAAGATTTCACAAACGGTTTCTTACAATGTGTGCCGGGCGATAATAGGGCTCCCATCCTGAAGTGCTTCATCAATTACCTACTCTAGTCAATAGGCTGAATTCTTATCATACACAGAAAGCTCCTTCTATATGGTGGGGGGAGGACAAAGGGAAGCTCAGAAAACAGATAAGCACCGCAGGATGCTAGATATAGTCTAATTCTTGTGGCTAATGCAGTTAACAGTCTCTAATGCCCTTCAGATATTTAAATCAAGGCAATGTTTTTTTTTATTTATTTCACAGTGCTTTAATTGGGAAGCCGCAATTAACTATTTATTAAATTGTTTCCAAAGTTTTTCATGTACAATGTTATGCAGTGGAGTGTCTCTTAAGAGATTCTCTGTCACTATCAAATCCTCTGAGCAGATTTCAATGACTCCTCGAGATCTTTAACAGCATTAATTTGCAAGTAAGTGTGGATATGTGTATTGTGAGAGTAATATTTCTTTTTCTTGAAATCGCTGTTAAATGTCTGTCCTTTACAGCAGCCAGCCCAAAAGATGAGGTTGTCTTAAGTGCGCTTTCGCCTTGCATCATCTTTTTAAAGTTTGTTTACCCTTGGAGACAGTGATGGGAAAGATATGTATCCAAGTATGCTAATTTTTATCCTATTTTATAAAAAAAAAATTGGCAAAAGGAGTTATGATCTAAGGAAATGTGTTGGTTGGTAAGTAACCAGTTCAAAGCAGTAAAAGTTTATTACATGCTACCTATACACAAGAATCTGACCTACTAATAGTGAAGTCAAATTGGCGGAAGATAGCAATAGCACTTAGACTTATATACCGAGGTGGCGCAGTGGTTAGAGCCGAGGTGGCGCAGTGGTTAGAGTGCAGCACTGCAGGCTACTTCAGCTGACTGCTAGCTGCAGTTCAGCGGTTCAAATCTCACCGGCTCAAGGTTGACTCAGCCTTCCATCCTTCTGAGGTGGGTAAAATGAGGACCCAGATTGTTGGGGGCAATATGCTAACTCTGTAAACCGCTTAGAGAGGGCTGTAAAGCACTATGAAGCGGTATATAAGTCTAACTGCTATTGCTATTGCTAACTGCTATACCGCTTCATAGTGCTTTACAGCCCTCTCTAAGCGGTTTACAGAGTTAGCATATTGCCCCCAACAATCTGGGTCCTCATTTTACCCACCTCGGAAGGATGGAAGGCTGAGACAACCTTGAGCCTGGTGAGATTTGAACCGCCGAACTGCAGCTAGCAGTCAGCTGAAGTAGCCTGCAGTACTGCACTCTAACCACTGAGCCACCTCGGCTCAAGCATCAACAGAATTCTCGGGGGCTGGAATTAGGGCTCTTGTGGCCACATAAGGATTCCAAACTGATGACGCATTTGACCTTGCCTTCAGGCTGGACACTAATAGGACAGTCCCTGATTAGAGAAGCATCGTCATCATAGCTCTGTTCAGAATAGAAATTCAGGAGCTCACTTCAGTAACAATTCATTCTGGTTAGGAAGGCAAATTCACTTAAGCACTTCCTTATCCTTTTCTTTCTCTTGGAAACAGCTTTTCCCAGAACTATATACTGATACTTGGTATCAGACCAAAGGAGTAGGAGACAGATCTGCTTCCCTTCTGCTTCTATTACTTTCAAAGTAGTAAGGAGACCAGCAGATGAGGAGAGACAGGTAGCTGTTAAGCAAGCAAGGTACACACTGGGGTTTGTGAACTATGAATTGTTTAATGCATTATGGGAGGAATCACAAGAATGTCCAAAATCATCTCTCAATTAAATTAACCTCCCAAACTCCTATCTGGAAGGGAGCAACACAGACTCAGTTAAAATATACTTTTCCCAAACTCTAACACTGAGATTATTAATCCTATTTATTGGATTTTTACCCACAGTTTCCATTTAAAATGCACAATTAGATAAACATTTACTATTGTCATGTGTGGTTTTTTGTTTGTTTTTTAAATCGTAGGCTAAAGGATTTTTGAACATAAATGAATTTGTCATAGATAAGACCTTGCTTAGTTTATTTGTTGATATTTGTTTCTTTCTCCTAGTTTTCCCTGTCCTGTATCCTTGGCCTTTATTTCAATTGTTTTTCATTTATAGATTGTCTGGCTTTTGAATCCTTTTGTTAAGAAAATGAATGGACATTGCTGGAGTTTTTTTTTTTTAAAGAAGGTCATATCCATTGAAACTTATTCAAATCTGGACCTTTCAAGAACTGAAATAAAACTCAAGCTGATACTTGCTGAGGATGAAACTCATTGCTGCTTTGTTCACAGCCATCCACAGTAGAACACAGCTCTAATACCGTATTTCAGAGATCTTCAAACTTGGCAACTTTAAGACTTGTGGACTTCAACTCCCAGAATTCTGGGAGCTGAAGTCCACAAGTCTTAAAGTTGCCAAGTTTGGGGACCCCTGCCGTATTTGATCTAGAACACGGATGTCAAACTTACGGCGTCATGTTGCCGTCACGTGATGTATCGCGATGTTTTTTCCCTTTGAGGAGTTGGGGTGGGAGTGGCCTGTGTGTGACACATCTGGCCCGTGGGCTGCCAGTTTGACACCCCTGATCTAGAAGATAACTTTTTGGTAGAGTGAGTGATGTCTACAGGAAACTGCAATGACACCCAAAGAACATGCCTATGATCATGTTGCACAAATGCTAACCTTACATACTTTTATCCTGATGACTGACATAAGTGGATATAAATAATTGCATTTGTATGAAGATGTCAGCATGGATGCTTTGTTATTTGTCCTCCTTGCCCATCACGGATGCTGATAAGCTGAATCTCCATCTTGATTTCCCCAGCTCATATAGTAGCAGTCAAATGCCGCAAATAATATGGGGATCTTTTAACACTGAGGATGGAAGTTCATTCTCTGAGCTTGTGGGTTGGTTTCCGAACGTTTTGTTGTCAGGCTAGGTAATATTTTCAGCAGAATGTCAGTGTTGGTATTCTTCTGCTTTAAGGGCTTTGTGTGGTGAGTAGGTCTTGTGATGGGAGGGTCACATCAGGTGAGGGTCTAGTGATGGGTCTAGTGATGGTCAGGTGTGATGGGTCCCATCATAAGACCCATCACAAGACCTTCACCTGATGTGATAGTGATAGTGGCGAATATCTGTAGCTCAGGTGTAGGATGAGGGTAGAGGTTCATTCTCTGAGCTTGTGGGTTGGTTTCCAAATGTTTTGTTATCAGGCTCAGTAACATCTTCAGTGGAATTTAGGGAATGTCAGTGTTGGTGTTGTTCTGCTTATAAGGACTTTGTGTGGTCAGTAAGTCTTATGATGGGAGGGTCACGTCGGGTAAGTGTTTAGTGATGGGTCTTGTGATGGATCACAATCAAGTGAAGGTCTTGTGATGGGTCTTGTGCAGTGGTGGGATTCAAATATTTTTACTACCGGTTCTGTGAGTGTGGCTTGGTGGGCGTGGCGTGGCTTGGTGGGCGTGGCAGGGGAAGGTTACTGCAAAATCTCCATTCCCTCCCCACTCCAGGGGAAGGATACTGCAAAATCTCCATTCCCTCCCCACTCCAGGGGAAGGTTACTGCAAAATCTCCATTCCCTCCCGATCAGCTGGGACTCGGGAGGCAGAGAATAGATGGGGGCTGGACCAGTCAGAGGTGGTATTTACCGGTTCTCTGAACTACTCAAAATTTCCGCTACTGGTTCTCCAGAACTGGTCAGAACCTGCTGAAACCCACCTCTGGTCTTGTGATGGCACTGCCCCCTAAAGTTGTCTCCTTTACTTTTTCTCATTTTTCTGTTTTGATCTTATCTTGATTTTACTTCCCATAATTTGAACAAACCTTCCCAGCTTTGATTTGAGTCCCTAGAACAAGATAGACCTTTTCTGATCTCAACAATGTGGAGATGCAGTTAAGCAACAAGCCAGTAACTACCCCAGGCTTAACGTTTAAGATGGATATAAAGCATCTGATTGCAAAAGTAAAATCAGTTCAAGAATGAGCCAAGATTGATTCTTGAAACAAGTCAATAATACTGCAAACTCAGAATGGAGAATGGAACAATATTTTCAACAACCAGGTGTCATGGATTATTTTTTAAACCATGCCCAGTTAAATTGACCACAGACTCAAAAGAGCCACAAAAATGCTGGAGTGTGGATAGGTAGTTTTTTTAATATCTTCCTACAAAGATTGGGGAAATGTTTTACTTTGAGGGGGGAAAAAACCAAGATATAAAAGTAAAATATAAAATTTACAAATTTACGTGTGAATGCTTTCTATTGTCTCTGTCCTATACTCTATTCTATTGCTATTATTTTATTATGCTAATAATTATAACTGTTATTGTTGTGTTCCGACTTAACAAGCAGGTATTTGCATACCCGCCGCTGATTGGGTTAAATCAGTGGCGGGGAGTTTGAAGCGTTGTCACTGGCCAAGCGGGCTGCGGGGAGCTCCATAAAGGCGGCTTCCCTGCCGCCAGCCGCCAGTCTGCTGTAGTTAGTGCTAACCGCTATTAAAGTGCTGAACGGGTCTTTTCGTCTTGGCTGTTATTCCCGCGCCTATCTAACACTGGCGACGAAGGCAGTGGGAGAAGACGACTGAACAAAGGCACCTCGTGGCATCCATCGG
>QLTV01000974.1:1088097-1100765 GCA_003457575.1 Thermophis baileyi | reverse complement strand
AGATTTTTCCACAGGGCAAGGACGGAGCAACACATGCCATGTCCACGCCGAACGAAGACTCCAGAGAGACTGAATCGCGCAGGCCCAGTAGGACCTTACGGCGGCCCGCCTATTTGCGCGACTACGTCACCCACACTAATACCGGATTGGTCAATTGCTGAACTAAGAGGGGAGGGGTGTTGTGTTCCGACTTAACAAGCAGGTATTTGCATACCCGCCGCTGATTGGGTTAAATCAGTGGCGGGGAGTTTGAAGCGTTGTCACTGGCCAAGCGGGCTGCGGGGAGCTCCATAAAGGCGGCTTCCCTGCCGCCAGCCGCCAGTCTGCTGTAGTTAGTGCTAACCGCTATTAAAGTGCTGAACGGGTCTTTTCGTCTTGGCTGTTATTCCCGCGCCTATCTAACAGTTATTATATTACATTGCTACTAGACAATTGCTATTACAATATTTCCTTTATACTATACTCTATAGTATAATTCTTCTATTATTATTACAACATTTCTTCTTTACTATTACTCTACGACACTCTATAGTATTACTAGCAATGTTTTCTTCTTATGGATCCATTTCTGCCTTCTGCCTTAATTCCTCTGTCTCTGGGATTTCTTCTGATTTTGCTTCTCTGTTAATGGCCAGCATGTAGACTGCTTGCATTTTTCTACATTGTGTTGTGCTTCTATACTTCTTTTTTCTCTGGACCATCCACTTGCTTTGAAGGGAAAACACATTATTCTATTTGGCTGCTTTTCTCTGTTTACTGGTGGGTGTAGAGCAGGGGTGGGTTCTGCTTTTCTTCGCTGCCGGTTTGCTCAGTGACGCGCCCTGCGGGCGTGGGCGTGCTTTGCGCGTGCTTTGCGCATGCACAGTGCTTAAAAAAAGCTTCTGCGCATGCGCAGAAGCAAAAAACAAGATGGCAGTGCCAAAAGAACCAACCGCCACGTTACTAACGGTTCTATAGAACCGGTCCAAACTGGTAGGAACCCATCTCTTGTGTAGAGCTTCCAAAACTCATGTCTCCTCCTACATCTGTTTCAAGGTTGCAGCTTTATTGGAAACTCTTGCCTTGCTGGTGCTGGGAAAATGCTCAGATAGGAGGGGAAGAAAGCAGCACAGAGGCCTTTAATTTTTCTAAGCAACCTACTCTTCCAAATCAGGGTCCTGAAGATATTTCACATCAGGCTTTGAGAGTACCGTCAAGATTAGTTGCAGGCCATCAGAGATATTCTTCCAAAGTTTATCCTTATTAACAGATTTAGGAACATAAGTTTACTCACAAAGTATTCTACTTTTTGTTCTTTAAGTAAACAGTTGACTGAGCTCTGCAGGGGAAATAAGAACAGCATGTAATGGCATGTGTGGCCACATCATAATGCAATGACACAACTTACATACTTGCATTAGACATCATGAAATACATAATTGTATTATTTCTCTGGTAGTATCATGGCTCATATATCGTCACTGTGATATCATTGTGGCTTAGATGCTACTTCTCACTGTGCATCCTTTCCCACTGGGGTTCCCAAAGACTTTACTTCTTTTTCAAAGAATGGAAGAGACTTTCAATATCCTTAAGATGATATTTCACCATTGTATTGAACAGGATTTCTATTCTTTGGATCCAATATTGATAAAAGTATACTATATTTCTGCAAATGCTAGAATTTCCACTTTAGAGAGATCCTCTCGGAGAAACATACCACTTCTAAGGATGATGGAGAAGATCAAGGGCTCAATAAATAATATTATAATTTTCTGTTGATATTTTTCATTTATTCAGTTACTTTCAACTCTTTCTGGCCCATTGGATTTAATTACACCAGGATTATCAGTATCAGTGACTATTTAAGTTTTTGTAAGCCCATGCTTCTGTCATCATAATATCTAGCCACTCTGTCTTTTGTCTGCCCTTTTGCAATTGCTTACATTTTTCCAAGTATCAATGTCTTCTGTAGTGACTCTTGCCTTTGCATTATCTGTCCAAAATATTTAATCTTGAGCATCATTTTTAATGTTTAACTTAAGGTTTTACGTCATCTAGTACTTAATGGTCTGATTTCTTTGCATTCAAATTATTCTCAGCAATTTTCTTCACTACTGCAGTATGGAGGCATCCATTTTATTTTATTCAGCCTTTCACACGATCCAGCTTTCACAGCCCTACCACTGGTAAATCATGGGTGCAGCAAAATATGTCTTAGATTTCTGTTAGGATTATTTTATATATTACATTGCCACAATTTTAAATATATTCAGATGTAGGGAAATACGCATCATAGATATTGAAAACCCTAAATGGTTATCTATGAAAAAAGTATGACAGAGAAACGTTAGGGATTAGTTTTTAATACCTGCATATTTCCCAAATATTATATAAAGAGGACTATTTTCACCATAACTGTTAGAATGTAAAAATTACCTTTCCAGGATTTGCTTCAGAGTTGGCCGCCTTATAGATATACACCTACATAGCTTTTTTATATCTACTTGATCTCTTGATTTTACTCATAGTTGGTAATGTCTACTTGATTTCTTGGTTTTACTCATAGTTGGTAACGTTAAGCTATAACATTATTATCTTATAAGCTACAATAAAGAGGAATGAACTGGTCTTAGGTTTATTAGACCTAACGATAGTCATTTTATGATAGGATGCAAAACAGATCTCATTCAGAACTACCTATCATCCGAACACATATTTAGATTCGCATTTGCATCAGTAATGCAAACTTACATGACATTCAGAAAAAAGAGCCATGTGCATAAATCAGTATAGGAAGACAACTCATCTTTTCACCAGCAATTCAGTAGTCCTGCTGTTAACTGTTCCCTGTTGAAATCAGCTATAGAAGGCAGTGGGTGTTACAACAAACATTTTGTTGTGTGAGAGCCCATAAATATTTGTTATCAGGGACCTGACAGATGTAAGCAAGAAAAATGTGTTTACCATTCAGGGCAATCATCTGTGATGATGATTGTATAACCTAAGCTGCTTACAGTAAATTGGAGGTGTAACACTATCTCATTCTCAATGGCTTATTGACAGTGAAGGGTGGTTCACAAGCTAGGACGCTGTTTTGAAAAGCTGAGCCTGTGAGTTTCATCCATGGCAAGAGGGATTTTTGCAGCACAAGTGTGCTTTCTGTGGCCCTCCAGGGCTCACCAAAACATAACTGCTAGCAGAACTAGTCAGTAGTTTGAAATGAGTTGAAACTCTTGGATTTAACAGAATAACAGAGTTGGAAGGGACCTTGGAGGACTTCTAGTCCAACCCCCTGCTCAGGTAGGAAATCCTATATCATTTCAGACAAATGGTTGGCCAATCTCTTCTTAAAAACTTCCAGTGTTGGAGCATTCACAACTTCTGGAGGCAAGTTGTTCCACTGATTAATTGTTCTAACTGTCAGGAAATTTCTCCTTAGTTCTAGGTTGCTTCTCTCCACCCATTGCTTCTTGTCCTGCCTTCAGGTGCTTTGGAGAATAGCTTCACTCCCTCTTCTTTGTAGCAACCCCTGAGATATTGGAACACTGCTATCATGTCTCCCCTAGTCCTTCTCTTCACTAGACTAGATATACCCAATTCCAGCAACCGTTCTTCATATGTTTTAGCCTCCAGTCCCCTAATCATCTTCTCTTAATACGCTTTTGGTACACATCTATATGATTTGGTTCCCTGAAGAAAAAGTAATAGAAACAACTTCAAATTTACTATAAGATCATCCTTGGGATTTGCAAATCATATCCTATATACAGCTCTCAGAAAGGAGGCTTTGGGGGCAAAAGTTCAATGTTTCACTCAGCAAAATAAAACTAGTTTTGTGGGTCCATTTTACCTGGAATTTCATCCAGAAATGGCTCGGGTCATCTTGATAAGGGAGCAGTACTTGAAACTAGATGGAAGAAGTGCAGCCTGCTAGAACATTCAGTACTTTCAACCATGATATCCTCTGGAACATCCAGCAGGGCTGGGCCTTGGGAGCAATTTTGCAGTGGTTCTAATTGGGGTATGTCCAGTAGGCATTCCACAGGTTTGTACCTGGCTTTGCTGTTTAACCACTACATATAACTGCAAGGGAAGGTCATTTGCAACACTGGAATGGATTGCTATGAATACGCTACTGACATCCATTCTCTGTTTTCTAACTCCAATGACTCCGAATATTGTTTGAATCAGGCTGCATGAGGGAGAACAAGCTGAAATTAAGTCTAGGCTTCCTATCTAGATTTTTCTAGGGCCGCTAGAGAACCTGGGATTGAACTGAAGCTTGTTGACTTCTCAGAAACAGTAGAGTCAAGATTTGGGAGTGTCCCTTGAGCCTCAGCTGTCATTGGATTTGCAGGTGGCAACTGTGGTGAGAAGTACATTGCCTGATTATAGCTTATGCACCAACTGTGATCTTTCCTGAGCCATTTGGATTAGTGCCATTGATCTATGCCTGGATTGTAATCTACATCAGATACTGCAATATGGGGCTACTCTTGAAAAGTGTCTGGAAATTTATTACAAAATGTGGTCAGGCTATGAACCACAGACAACTCAAGATGTCTGTCCTGAAAAATCTGTACTGGCTACTAAGTGCCTAGCAGAACACAGCTTAAGGAGTCAGTGTTGACCTTTAAAGCCATTAGTACTTAGATTTATATACTGCTTTATAGTGCTTTACAGCCCTCTCTAAGCAGTTTTACAGAGTCAGCATATTGCCCCCAACAATCTGGGTCCTCATTTTACCCACCTCGGAAGGATGGAAGGCTGAGTCAACTTTAAGCCTGGTGAGATTTGAACTGCTAAATTTCAGGCAGCCGACAGTCAGCAGAAGTAGCCTGCAGTACTGCACTCTAACCACTTCGCCACTGTGGCTCATTAAATTCCTTAGGTCTTATTGTCAGCTTCTCCCACTATCAGTCTGCCCAGTGACTTAGATTAGTAGAAGAGGCCTATATGGAGATTCCTCTGCTGCTAGGAAGTCAATTGTTGGATACAGAGGAAAAAAACTTATGCAGGAATAGAACTGTGGAGTCCTTGGTGCTCTCTGAGCTTGGTTGTTTACTTGCAGACGTTTCATTAGGTAACATCATCAGGACCTGGACTAAATTGGAGAAAAACATGTCAGTGATGGTGGTGATTTTCCAGAAATGTTTGCCAAGGTCATCGAGCCCAGGATGACATCATCCTTTTCATGGACAATGCTACAAAATGAGTGCTATACTATCGTGGAACACAAGGGATGAAGAATTTGTTTTCCTATGGTGTGTGAAGCAGGGAGAAAGAGTCAAGCAACTAGTTTTACTATGAGTTAATGGCTAGGGAAGCAGTGATGTTCCCTTCAAGGATTAGAGTAGGAATTGGCTTTCATATACTAGCTCTGTCTTGGGTTGCCTTGCAGCCTTGGGCAGTTCATTCTACATCAGGCTTGGATTGCTGATGGCCAAGATAGGGTCAATGGATGGATGAATATGAAAAATGTTGTATGAATAAAAAGGAGCATTTGGCTTTTCTTCTCTCAGAATTTAGAAAGAAAAGAAACATATCTCTTTTTCCAAGTGTTTAATTGTCAATTAGTTTAATGTCTGATTTTAATCCTATTTATTTGTTTTATACTTTATATTTTTATTGCTATGAGCTATCTTGAGTATTGTAATAAACCAACAGATGTAATGTAAATTCAATCATAAATACATTTTAAAATGAGCTGAGATGCCTCTAAAGTAATTAGAGCTGGCTTTTCAACTAAATGAAGAAATACATAGGACCATCTAAAGAATGTGCACATATATGATCAATAAACCCAGAATCCAAAGTTAAGAATCACAATGAAAGGCCTCCAAGGTTCCAAACTTATTACTAGAAAGATTTAACATAGAGATTTATACTGGAGGTGGTTTAGGCTAGTTTTTCTTAAACTGTTCTCTGACGAGCCCTTCCCACTTCCAAAAATTATGGAGGGCCCCAAAGGAGCTTTTGTTTGAGTGGGTTATATTTATTAATATTTACCATATTAAAGATTATAATCGATGCATTTGCTGCCGCTTCTGCTTCTCACAAATTGTTTGATGGGATTTTATAATTGTATTTTTTTTAACATACTCTGGCAAATAATTTTGATTTCATTGATCCCTGAGTCTTTGAACCACATTTTAAGAAACACTTGTTTTGGTAATTGGAGAAGAGGGCCCTCCCATCTCAACAATGTTTGCATTCAAGAATATAAGAGAAAGGAAATTTGGGACCTTAGCATGCTACACCCCTTCCTGTCCAATTGAAAAAGGAGGGCTGAAGAAATTTATTTTATGCTTTGCTTCAGTTTCCTAAAACTATGTGGAAAGGTAAAATGGCAGCCCTATTTAATGGTTGGCCTTCTTCTGTTTTGGGGACTCTGGCAGATGTCTGACTACTGGATAAATGCCAGTTTTTCTAATTTCCATGGTGACTGCTAGATTATAAAAAAAGCAGCTTTTGTACTTTCTTCCCAGATTTTCTTCATTTTTAGCTTAAGCTGAATAGAACATTCACAAGTGGTACTTGAACTAGTTTTTGCATTTTCCACACGTGTAATTTGGTTGGATCATTCATTCATTGGTAAAAATGGGTACTTGATGAACAGTTGTCAGGTTTTTGTTCTGCTCCCCCAAAGAAACAAATATTCACAAGGAATGTTCCAGTCAAAAGGAATGATTAACATTGCTTGAAAAATAGGTCATAAAATTTCAGATGCTAACTTAAGGGAGAAAAAAACCCCAGAATTTATCAAGCCAAATATGAATATAAATATAAATACAAATACAAATACAAATACAAATACAAATACAAATACAAATACAAATACAAATATAAATATAAATATAAATATAAATATAAATATAAATATAAATATAAATATAAATATAAATGTGTGTGTGTGTGTGTGTGTGTGTGTGTGTGTGTGTGTGAAAATCAATGTCAGACTATATCAAAGTCAGACTATCCCTTAATGTTACATTCACCAAATTTGATCCAAATTCTTTTGCCAGACTGTTATTATTCTGCCAACACAACAATTCACAAATTTGCCAGTAACAAACTGAATGCACTACTGAACACTAGGTCAATTTGAAAAAGAGGCAAATAAACCCTTGTCATTTTTTCATTCATGAAGATAACATTTGACAGTGGTAACAATAACATTCCTATGCATTGCTCTCACACCATTTAATACAATCAAAGTAAAATGCAGTTGTCATGATTGAAGTCAATATTCCTAGCGCATCCTCGCTTCTTGAATGGTGGCCAGTAATATAATCCTGAGCATTCACCACCAAGGATGGTCTACTGTACACTATATTATTAATATGTCACCTAGGCGATCCTACATCAAATGTAAACTAGGTTGACTTTCATTTAAACATAACTAATTTGTTTAGACTTGGGTACCATATTTATTATTCTTAAAGCATAAACAACAAAGATAATGTACAGGAACATTCAACCTCAGAACATTAAAAAGATGGAGCCATGGTTACAAAGACTCCAATGTTTGGGCAAATAGCTATGTTATTTCCACTAGCCAGACCCTTGAGTAGTTCTCCCCTGAACATCACCACAGATAAAGCTTCAAGCTGTGGTCGTATGAATGTGAACAAAAAGTATTTGGACTACTTCCTTGAGTGTACTTGTAAGATGCAGACTACTATATCTGAAGAAATCACAGGGGTAGAATACATCTTAGAACTTGTTATTCCAAGCTTTGGGGAACATGTCAATGTTTAATGACTGCTTTTCAGAAAAGAAAAGCTTTAGCTTTCTTAGATTCTAGCCACCCAGTCAGATATCTGGATGACTCTCCTCCTGATGGAAAGCCATTCTGGAATGTCTTGAAGACTGTGCTGTTCTCCCAGGCTAGGGGTAGGGTGAACGTGGACTTCTTGTTAGATGGGGTTTTGTATATACAGACTGGATAAAAGCTGACATTGTACTGTATTTTGTATTCTGCATGTTGTTGCTTTGTTTTAAATTGTGAGCCACCCAGAGTCACCTTGGAGTCAGGTGGCTTTCAACTCTAAACAAACAAACTACCAAATGCCTGCCCATTGAATTGAAAAATCCCTGATCAAATACACGAAATAATTCCAGATCAAACATGTTTAGATGTTTTGGGAAATTACACATATACCCTGTCTCTTTCAACAATAAAAATATATATAAAAAACCCATTATATATGTCCCCAAATGGGGCAAGAAAAATGGAAATGCCCTTAAGTTATTCACATGTGTATCATCCTCACGGTTGTCTTTATTTGTTAGGGGGAAAAAGGCATCATGTCACATGTTATTCTTAGGGTCCCTAAGGCTAGAGATCATTGTCTCAAAAGATACAGGTCATTGTAGAAAAAACCGAAAAACGAGTGAAATTTTCCTTATCTATCTTCCAGCAGAACTGTCCCAGTGAACAGAGCTCTATTTGGAGGGCCAATTCATAGTTACTAATTATAGTTGCACACCCATACAGAGCGTCCTTCTATCGGTGTGCTTTGTAAGCAGCCTCCAAATAAACACATTAACGTTTGGGGTTTCTTCTTCTTGATCCAACCTAGCTCATACAGCAGAGCTTGTAACAAAGCTGGCAATTTACTCTTCAGCTGCATAAATATTAATGTGCTTCAGGGAAAAGAATTACCTTCATTCGTAAGGTATAGAAGTAGTTTGTCCCTGCAGATTTCATTATCTTTTCTGTCCCACTATTGATTTTGCATTTGCTGTATCTCATGTGAGCACAAGTGTTTTCCCCCCCCTGTGCTTTCTTTCCTGCAAAGCTGAGTGAAAAAGTTGACTTTTTTTTTAAATAGAACAAGCTCCCCACCCCCACTATTTCCTCTAGCCAAGTTTTAATTGGTGGTCATCATTCTAATCACCCACATCCTGTTGACTCTGCTTGTTCAGCAGCATGCTATAGTATATCACCTTGTGTCTTTTTTAGCAAACTTCATCTGCAGTTGGTGGGAGTCCTCTGGAAAGCTCTGCAGCAACAGCATTGCAAGATGGTACCACGGTGTGAACTCAGTCTTCTTAATAGGCTGGGCCTTCAGTCAGCCAAATTATTTTTCTCCAGACTTTTAAGTAATCTCAATACCTGATTCTAAAAGCACTAAGAACCAGAATATGGAATAATCTTGAGATGAACAACTAAGATTGAATATATTCAAGCAAAGCTACGTAGTGATATGAAAATCTAGAAATCATTCCTGGGAAGAACCTGTTGTTTTTTTTCTGGTGCAGAATTACAAACATGTTCAATAGCACTTAGACTTATATACCGCTTCACAGTGCTTTTACAGCCCTCTCTAAGCGGTTCACAGAGTCAGCATATTGCCCCCAACAATCTGGGTCCTCATTTTACCCACCTCGGAAGGATGTAAGGCTGAGTCAACCTTGAGCCAGGTGAGATTTGAACCGCCAAACTGCAGCTAGCAGTCAGCTGAAGTAGCCTGCAGTACTGCACTCTAACCACTGCGCCACCTCGGCTCTAATGTTCGACTTTGGTTCGTACATTCTCACCCTTGGCCACACTGGAGGTTTCTAGGAGTTGCAATTCAGCAATGTGTGAATGCCACACGGGTTCCTCATTCTTGCAAATGCAGCAATTCCTACAGGCTGTAATAAAAAACTCATTGTCTCTTGTTTTCTAGGCTAGCACCAGAGACCCCCGGTGGCGTAGTGGTTAGAATGCAGTACTGCAGGCAAACTTTGCCCTCAGCCTGGAGTTCAATCCTGATGGGGCTCAAGTTTGCTTCAGACTTCCATCCTTCTGAGGTTGGTAAAATGAGGAGACAGAGTGTTGGGGACAATATGCTGACATTGTAAATCCCCAGAGAATGCTATAAAGCACTATGAGGTATATAAGTTTAAGTGCTATTGCTATTGGTATATTAACTGCTACACCTAAGTAACTGGTTCTCTTTCTTTATTTTATTTATTTTATTTGTTTGTCAAACATGTACAAGATAGCAGGTATAGGTATAAACACAAACATAATCAAAGTGAATACAGATAGATGAGGACAAGAGGACAGTAGGACAGGGACGGTAGGCACGCTGGTGCGCTTATGCACGCCCCTTCTTGGATTGTCTTGATTCTATTCCCCCCCACCACACCTCTGGGTCTCCTTCTGAAAAAAACACACAATTTTTAATTTCTGTTTTAATATGTATGAAATGGACTTGGGCAATAGGGGATGGATGACTTGGCAAAGGTAATAGGTTGAGGTGTGGAGAAACTCTGGCTGGCAACCTGAGTTTGGATTTTGCTTCAGCCCATGCCTCTTATATATGTTTTTTTCTGTCGAATCACCTGGTATACCTAAATATGGGAGGGAGCATACTGCTTCCTTTCACCTTTTGCCCCCCCCCCCCGATCCAGGGGCCATCCAGGCAGTTGCTTACATGACAGACCATTATTTTTCTATGTGTGACACATTTTTTTTTGCTGATAAATAAATAAAGGGAGACTAGTATAGATCTATTTCAAGCTATTTAGCTCTCATCAGCTAGCCATACACTTATGGGATTCGAACCTGGGCAGCTTGCCTTGTTAGGCAAATGCTTTAACCTCTAAGCCAGTGCTGGCTTTGTTGTTGTAAGCTGGTTACACAAAAGAACAAGGGGCACACAGCCAACACCTCAGCCACACAGGATGTTACAAAACAGCCAACTAATCTGCAAACATCAACTCCATCAACTAATCAAGATGTTACAACACAGCCAACCAACCAGCTTACAACAACAAAGCCAGCACTCCACACACCCCCACCAATATTTATAGAAAGACGGCAGCTCCGATCACGCTTTGTTCGCACAAGCACGAAGCCGAAAGCACCAGCCTGAAGATGGCAAGTGGGACCTCATCGAAACGTTGCCAAGATACTCTCAATCTTACACAGGAAAAGACCCGAATACACCAAGACCTACACACACACACACACACACGCACACACACACACATATGACCTGTATATATATGACCTGTATATGTATATGATATATCACTCAAGCCTGGGTAAAGCAGGAGGGAGCAATCAGTTACTGTCATAAAGGGAGGTTGATTCTGGCAATGATAGCTAGCAGCTCCCCATTCAGGTGTCTGCAAGGAGTATAAATCCTTCCATTCCCACCATACAGGCAGAGCTGAAGAAGCTTCTTGGATGAGAAGCAAAATGTCTTCAAAGAAAGTCCAGTTGCCTCTTGAAAAAGCACCTTTGGGACAACCATGACCTGGATGACTGAGAATCTCCATAGACATATCTTTAACAAGTTACTTATTTTTTCTAGTTCTTGTTTCTTTAATATCCATTTTTACTTTATTTTGCTGTATTGCCTTTTGCTCCTTCCTTCCTTCCTTCCTTCCTTCCTTCCTTCCTTCCTTCCTTCCTTCCTTCCTTCCTTCCTTCCTTCCTTCCTTCCTTCCGCCTTCGCACAAAATGCTGGATCTGATTCCTGAATTCACCCACAATCTGGGTTGGCACAAGCCATTTCATCGTAAACGAATGAGCCGGGCGGCGGTGGGTAACGTTGCAGAAAATAAGCCGGGATTGGAACAAACCAAATTTGGCATGCTATACACACACACACACACACACACACACACACACACACACCCCATTTGATTCTTGTAGTCAGCCTAGATGAATCCCTGCACTTAAGTTCAATTTCATTTCCCTCCTAGTACTTCTAAGAGCTTTTAAGAATATAGATTTAAGAGTTGGCAGTGTGGGTTGGCTTGCTTCCTGACAGATAGACAGGCAGATTATTTTTATTACAGCCACCTTCTGATCCTTTTTGACAAAGTGGCAAGATAAAAGTATACAGTAGATGTATTATCTCCATTGTTATTTAAATACATTATGTAAATGAATATCAAATACTGTATCTAAGAAACCCTGAAAATGGCATTAATTTAATGGATGAGTCTGGCTATACAGGAGTAGCCTAGACTGAGTATTCATGTTCAGATGACAGGCGTCCTCATTTGAATGCAAGAAAAGGTTCTTGAGATACATCCTCTGGAATTTATATACATGCTTATAATTGGGTCCTCTTATTTGGTGATGTGCAGACAAAGAAGTAGGCATTTATATCTCAAGCCCAGGGAATTTTGGTGACAGAGCAACAGTCAAAGTGAAGAACCAGTGAAATAATTATTCTGAACATTGTAGGAAACGCTCCTTAGTAATAACAGACAATGGCATATGTTGCATTCTTTTTGTTGTATGTTCGACATTAGAAAAACAAACATCATGTGTTTTTAGTTGAGAGGAAAATTAGCGGAATGTTTAAAGTGTGGCCAGCCAATTTGGCCAGCATTGTTGTTTTGGAGGTTGAAAAATAAATCATTGGCTACAGCTGGCTTCCTTGAATGTGTGTATACTCTAGGAACATGTACTTAAATACAGACTCACCAATTTCTGTTGTTTTAAACTACACTTTCCCATTTTATACACAAGAGAAAACATCACTATTTTAACTAGAATTGAGTGTGTTATGTCTGCAGATTTGTTGTGTGGATATCTTGAGAATGGTACATGCTCCTTTCAAAAATTTCCTTCCTTCCTTCCTTCCTTCCTTCCTTCCTTCCTTCCTTCCTTCCTGCCTTCCTTCCTTCCTTCCTTCCTTCCTTCCTTCCTTCCTTCCTTCCTTCCTTCC
>QLTV01000974.1:1072039-1085231 GCA_003457575.1 Thermophis baileyi | reverse complement strand
GCCCATTTTTTTTTTTTTTTAGCCTCCAGAGCCCGGGAGGAGACTCCTAGGAGGGGAGGGGGGTGTGGCCAGCCAAAAATCAGCTGGCCAGCACGCGCATGCATGCTGGAGCTGATCTATGGCAATGGCTCCCATGCTGGCAGATATGGCTCCGTGTGCCACCTGTGGCACGTGTGCCATAGGTTCGCCATCACTAACCTATGGCATGGGAAGGATGGAAATAGTATATCCATATTTGCCCTACTTGATCTCTCTGCAGGTGTTGATATTATCACCTATGGTATACTAGTGGATCAGCTGAGAGGTTTGGCAGATTGGTGGCATGGAATTGTGTTGGTTCACCTCCTTCCTTCAGGGTTGATTCCAGTCAATGATGACTGGGGAGGAGAAGGCTTGTCCTCGGCCCCAATTATATGGGGTGCCATAGGACTCGTGTTTTCTCCTCTCCTTTTCATCATCTACATGAGGTTCATCTATTGTCATGGAGTGAGGTATGATCAGTATACTGATCATACCCAATTATATATCCCCACCCCAGCAAATTGAGTGATGCCAGGAATGTCTTATCCCAATGCCTGGAGTCTGTGAAGGTCTAGATGGGGAACAACAGGCCTCAGCTGAACCTTGGCAAGAAAGAATGGCTTTGCTTCTTGGGGTCCACTGATTCTAGGATCATGCCGTCTTTAGTGCTGGCTAGGATTGCACTACCCCAGAGAGACCCAGTGCATAACCTGGGGGTCCTCCTAGACTCAAGACTTCTGCTCAATGAGCAGGTGGCACTTGTGGCTAGGAGGACCTTTGCACAGTTCTGACTTGTGTGCTGGGCTCACTCCTGGATCAGCAGGCCCTGCTTATAGTCACTCATGTCCTAGTCACCTCCATATTGAACTACTGAACTACTCCTCTATAAGGGGCTGCCTTTTAAGAGTATCCAGAAGCATCAGCTGGTATGTGATGGTGTGGACAGTTATGTGTGCTCTGAGAGCAGTGCATGTTACATTTCTGCTCCACAGGCTGCATGGATTGCAAGTTTGGTTCCAGGTTCAATTCAAGGGTTCTGGTTTTATCCTTTAAAGTCTGCCATGTTATGGTATGTGATTACTTGAGAGACACTTCTCCCTAGTTACATCAGCCTGCCCAATTATATACCACAGAGAAGGCATGTTGCAGGTATCATTGGCTAGTGTAAATGATAAATCTGGTAAAATATAAAATGAAAGAAGACAATATTTAACCTCTTAATTCTTTCATCTCATACCACTTGTTTCCTACCCACAACTGGTTTTCATAAAAATTCAGAACTATGAGAGGAATGGAAGACAGCAAAATTATTTCATCCAGAAAATGTTTATATTAGCAGATAACTACCACAAAAGAAAGCCTAAAAGCTCTTCTATTGGCTGTTTTGTTTCCTTGGTTTGATGATAAGAATATCCAAAAATTGTAGGGAAGCAAAAAGGAAATACTGAAATTATAAATTTGAAGGTTCGCTCCAGTTTGACAATAGGTAAAAGTAAAGGTTCCCCTTGCACATATGTGCTAGTCGTTCCCAACTCTAGGGGGCAGTGCTCATCTCGATTTCAAAGCAGAAGAGCCAGCACTGTCCGAAGACGTCTCCGCGGTCATGTGGCCGGCATGACTAAATGCCGAAGGTGCACGGAGCGCTGTTACCTTCCAACCAAAGTGGTCCCTATTTTTCTTTTTCTTTTTTTTAAAATATTTTTATTGGTTTTCAAATTTAATATATCACAATATTTATAGACAGATCCGCCACCATTTATATACATCGATACTATATTTATATATTTTATACATTGATTTAACGTATTTTCTAATCTTATGTCCTCCAGGACATAAGGTCTCTATTTTTCTACTTGCATTTTTTACGTGCTTTCGAACTGCTAGGTTGGCAGAAGCTGGGACAAGTAACGGGAGCTCACTCAGTTACGCAGCACTAGGGATTCGAACCGCCGAACTGCCGAACTTTCTGATCGACAAGCTCAGCGTCTTAGCCACTGAGCCACCACGTCCCTCTATTGTATTACAGAGTAGTAAAAGGGATATGAGAATGATTTGGGAACTGAAGTAGATATAGGGACAGGAATAAATGTGGCAAAAGTTGTGTTATAAAATTATATCAGCATATATAGAAAAGCTTTTCTCAAATATGGTCTATAGGTGCTACACCAGTTTGGATCTCATAAATAAATATTAACAACTTCCAAGGAAGGAGATGCATAGATTAAGTGGGAGATTTTAGATGCCAAAATAAACACAAAACTTGGGTTTGGTTTATCAATGGATGGGCTTATTTTTGAATATATATGGTAATACTTTCGAAAAGTATCTATATATCCTATGTATACTTGTGTATAAGTCCATCCACAGATAAGCTGAATTTTTAACCAAATTATCATGAAAAATATTTGTTTATCTGCAGACAGGCTCATTCACAAGGGCAAATGGAAAAGCATAACTTCTTAATAAAAGAAGTTTTCTTGATAAAAGAAAAAAAATTAACAGATATCCCACAAAGAATATTTTTAGAAGTCTGGAAATATAATTATAAAGTTTTTTTTAAACTTAATTGTAACATATTTAGAGGCTGCACTGAAGTATAGTTTTGAAATGATGACTATAATGGAATAAAAAAATTGTATGCCATGGAGACGGTTCTCACCCAGTTTTATATCATCGATTTTTATTTCTTATTGTAAAAATAATAATTGTTTTTTGGGGAAAAATGATGACATAGAACAAAAAACTATAAGATCTAAATGTAAAGCAATTATGATCTAAAAATGTACAACATGGCTTAGATTGTTACTGAAGTGACATATACTCAGTTAAATGCAAAATTACATATTTAACCATGAACCACCGAAATGATTTGGTGAAACTTTCAAAGTAGTGAAAGCAAAAGTTGCTCTTCCAAAGCTATAAGTTGTTGTCCCTAATCTTTAGGTATTTATTGTATAAGGGGTTTCTCAGATATGCTTAACAATTCAGACTATATTACATGTCCAATCAGCTCTACTCTGTCATCCTTGTATTCCAAAGTTTGAAAGGAGAGAGAGAGCTTATTTGATTATATTGTATCATTATAAAAACAGAGGGGGGAAGAAACAGTCTGCTTTGAAGTCTTCATCTCCCTTCCCACACCAGCTGAGAGCTCTAATATCCTCCAGACTTTCCCCCTTGAATGACGTTAATAAGCACAGCTTTTGAAATATTCATGCTGAAAATTGTCAACCCTACAGGTCTTCTACGCGAATGAGACGTCAGAACATCAATATTATTTTTGATTATGCACCAAGTCAAACTTCGATATCAAAAATACAAGCTCCTTATAAATTATGGCCATGTTTCAGTAGCTGACAGCAATGCCATCTTATTTCATGTATCGTTTTGTGCTAAGTTAGACAAAGCCTTGGCATTCTTCAGAACACAAGGAAATCTCTCCCAGATACATTGGCAGAAACAGTAGTTGGTTTTCAGTGACATAAGAGATTCCTCCTCATTGTGAAGGAGAGCAGCAGAGAGGTCTTGAAAGGTCTTTCTGTGTGTGTCTGTGCATGTGATTTGTTTTTCATTGTGAATTCTTTTAATACAAAAAAGAGAGACAAAGCCTTTGCTAATGCTGTTCTATTTTAAAATTACTAAGCACGATCAATCTCGTTATATTAATTTTACTATTATTATGGTTCATTGTACATTCAGCCAGATGTTTAGACTGGATTTGGCATTTTTATCCACCTATCAGGTCCTTCCCAAGGACCTGAGATAGGCAGATGTTGTTGTTTGATGGTGTAAAAGGTTTCATCACAGGATGTAAGCTTTCCAAGTAAAGCTACCTTTTGCAATTGACCAATGGTGATTTTGTCAAAGCCAATGGTGTTCACGTAGTGCTCCAGTTGTTCTGGGATAGCATCAAAGCACCTGTTACTATTGGTACTGTCTTTGCTTTCTTTTGCCACAGAATTCTGTCAAGGGGAACACAAACTAAAACTGATGGCAGAGCAATATAATTGTCAAAGCCTATTTACAGTTAAATATTTACTATTTGCAATTAAATACTGTCTATTTACAGTTACCAGAAAGATCAAAAGTAGACAAAAGAACGTATGGTGTTGAATGTTGTAAGTCTGACTTTGAAACAGAATTATGCACAAATGATGAATATGTGAGCACCAAGTTAAAATTAAAAACAACACACAGGATATGCACTGTATAAAAATAGAGAAATTCCCCACTGCCCACGATGGTGTCATGTGAAGCCTTCTACATAATGTAGCATTAGTCTCTCTGTTGTGAAAGCTTGTAGAAGGTGGACTACATATACCATTCTAAAGATAAACCTTATGCATTCCTTTCTGCAGTACCAATGAGCATCTGGACCTGCAGATTTCCTAAAGCTAATGCCCTGTATAGAGTCATCTCAAAAAGTGCAATGGCCCATGGGTTCAATGCTTGGTAGAGGATTTCAACCCAATAGGAAGAACTGTGCCTATGTACATCTAAAGAGTCCCAATAGGAGAAAACTGTTCATGACTGTGTACAAATAGAGAATTTTTTTCTGCCTGGAATTACTAAATATCTAAACAGTCAAAAGAGGACATGGGCAATTAGAAAGTAGTACTGATGGGAGAAAAGGGAGAAATGCTATTCAATTTTCTTGGCATCCATGACAAAAATTACAATGAAAAATTGAAAAGAAAAAAAAAGCACTTAAGCCTGCATGTATATGACATTACTTTTGCCAGTATCAGAAAGATTGGCTTTTCAATTGCAGTTTTTCCAACAAATATTTCTTTTCAAGAACATGTGCTAGCAATAATATAGAATCGACATTGTCATGCTTTCCAAATTTCACCATAGAAACATGTGATAAGTCATGTGATCTACAGAGAAAAGCGATCATAGATTTGAAGAGGCTGGACTGTAACTGATTGCTGGAATGAGGAAATAAATTAGATAACATAAATTTAGGCTGTTAAGCCTGTCAACAGACAAGAGGGACAAAGAAGCAGACATTTTTACAAGGTCCCAGTACACAAAAATTTGAATGACTATGGTTATGAAAACAGTCCAAAATAATAATAGTAATTAAAAAAAAACATTCAAAAAGCTGGCTAACATATTATTTTGAGGCTATGCCTGCGAGACAGAGGATATGAGGGCCTGGTAACCCTATCCCTGACCCCAGAAGCAGGGGCAAGTCATGTAAAACAATGAATGTAAAGGCATGACATAATGTAAATTCATATAACTTTATTTTGAGAGCTTCTGCAAGACAGGACTGAATATAACATTCTAAAGATAAAGGTTAAAATTAAAGCCTAACGCAAAGGAATTACATTAGCATAAAATGGAAAAAGAACAAGAAATATACACGGATAAGGTTTAAAAGTGATAGAAATAGAAATTATTGTAGCATTAAGGGTCATTAAATTGGTGTCAACTCTTAGCAGGCAACATAGGCTTTCTCTAGGATGATCTGTCCCCCAGCTTGGGGTTTTAGATCTCTCAGTGGTGCAGTCATTGATGTTGTAATTGAGTCTGTCCACCTAGCTGCTGATTGTCCTCTTCTTCTCCTCATTTCCATTTTTTTTCCTCAGTATTATGAACTTTTCAAACAAGTTTTTTCCCCCATAATGTGTTGATGATTGTTTGAGCCTAGTCATTGTACCTTGAAAGAGAACTCGGAATTGATTTGTTCAATGAACCATTTGTTTATTTTCTTGGCTGTCCATGGTATTTTCCTGACCCTCCTCCAACACCAGTGTTCAAAACTATCAGTACTTTTTTTTTAATCTTGCTTCTTCAAAGTCCACGCTTTACATTCCTAGAATGTCACAAGGCAAACCATCCTCTGCACAATTCTAATCTTCATAAGTATAGACATATCATGGAATCTGAATATCTTTTCTAGGGACTCTATTGCTACTCTACCAGATGGTTCAATTCATTACAATTTATTATCGTCATTTGACCAGTACATTGTACCTCATGGTAGTTTGTCATGTATTTCTTGACTGTTGGTTGCTTTACTGTTGATACTTGCTCCTAAAAGGCAAAAGGTATTCAATCACCGTCTTTAAGTATGGGAAAATAAAGAGCATGTTGTATAGATTTGTATAATATAGCCCTCCAGGAATAAAGGCCTATCTATGCTATGCCTTATGTCAAAAAGGACCTATGAAAAGTGTATTCACTGCTGTCTCTAGTTAAAAGATTTTGCTTAACATATTGGCCCATAAAATAGACCACTTCTGCCTTTGCAAACCTAAATGTATAAAAAATGCTTATTTTCCATTAATATCAACATATTAATATGTACAGAACTTTCTGCAGCATAGGCCAGCTAACATCCCTTCTTTCTACTGCAGCTATTATCAGCTATTTTCCAAATGCTTGAGCAGGATTTTTCCTGACCTCACTGACTAAAATCTTTTTCACTGGAAAATCACTGCAAAATCCTAGGAATGGAAGAAAGCCAGTGCAAAATATCTAATTGATATTTGTATTACACTGCCCTTCCCCTCTCTCTATATATTTTAGGCAGGAAGATAACACTGTTCATCTTAATATGTGCATCCTTTGCTATTTTAGAACAATCCTATGAGATGATAATAATTTCTTTCCCAACAACTAGATGTGAGGAATATTTGAAATTGTTTATGTCATAAACAAAGAAAGTCTTGAGGAGGCCTTGCATGGAGATGTCCCATTTCATGTTCTTCGGCACAATCTGTTAGGATGTGAGGCTGACAGATATATTTATTCATATTTAAAAGGGAGAAAAGATTAAAATCCAGATCTCCTTGACCTACATTTCTTATTCTTACCTACGACATCATGCTGACTTTATCTCATTTGAAAAATTAAAATTACAAACCTATCTGCAAACACTGCATCTTTTGTTCCTAATTTCTTAGGGATTATCTAGATAAAACAAGGATTCATTATATTTATTAAAATCAACATCTATTATGTTAAAATCAGACAGGAGCTTCAAGGATAAGATGAGTACAGCATCTTTTTTATTTATTTAGCATATCCAGCTTACATAAGACATTCACATGTGAATTTAACCTACAGGCTGTTTTCTCCACTTACATGCCAGAAAAGTGAAATAATAAGCCTCTGTGGGCACTACTTTCTGAGGTTTTCCACAAAATGCATAGGAAAAAAGTGCCTATAGTACTCTTAGGAGGCAAGTGAAGGAGCATATATTTACATCAGAATTCCTTGCATTAGTGGTGAAATCCAATTTTTTTTACTACCAGTTCTGTGGGCGTGGCTTGGTGGGCGTGGTGTGGCTTGGTGGGCGTGGCAGGGGAAGGATACTGTAAAATCTCCATTCCCTCCCCACTCCTGGGGGAAGGATATTGCAAAATCTCCATTCCCACCCCACTCTGGGGCCAGCCAGAGGTGGTGTTTGCCGAACTACTCAAAATTTCCACTACTAGTTCTCCAGAACCTGTCAGAACCTGCTGGATTTCACCCCTGCCTTGCATATTGAAAGCTAGTTTCACATTCTCAACATGGGAGAGCAATCAACCCAAGATACTTTTGTCTTTACTTGGAATTGGAATTTTCCCATTTCTGAACCTTCTTCATTCTGCTTTTTGTGTTCCCACTTTATAGAATGTTGTATTTAATTTTTCTGTGTTCTGGCTTTGTAAGATCAGTAGCCAGTAGTGGGTCAGTTATTCTGTGATTGTAGAAAACAAATTAGTGAAACCTTTTTTTTTAAGGGTAAAAAAACCCCCAAGAACTTTCTTAATATTGCAAGAGCGGGCACTGCAGAATCTCTCTCACTCTGAAACTCAGCGTGTGAAGAAGGAGGAATAATAATTCAGTAGCTCGACACTGCATTGACCCTCAGTAGGGTTTCCTCTTGAATCAATCTCTGGCTACTTGGCTTGAAAGCAGGGTAAAAAATTTCCTTTCAGCACAAAAATCCTATACACTGGGACAAGCTAATGGGCCTGAACAGCTAAAATGTAAATGTCTCTTACTGTTTGCTCTCTCACAAGAGCTGAATTATGCATTACTTTTCATCTACTATTGTGTGCAGTGCTGAAACAGGTCCCATCTTACTTTACGCTGACATAAATCTCATGCTAGGGGCATAGTTGCAGATAGACAAGGAACTCTCCCACTTTTGTGCTGTACTGTATATTTCTTTCAGGTCAGTCCTTCTTACCTTGCACCCAGTTCTTCAAGGTCAGTCCCAATAATGCTCAATTGATAGCATTAGGATGTGCCTGATCTGTCAGGTTTATTGGCTATGTCATCTTGTCAGCCTGATGATGGCCCACTGTGTTATATGTAGACAAGCAGAGGGGATGGAATGCTGAGTTGTTATATAAATTCTCCTTCCGTACTTTCCAGCTGTCTTAAATTTCATGTTTCCAGCTGTACACTAGAAAACAAGTAGCGTAGCTAGGTTTTCTTGGAAGGCCTGTTCCACATCAGTCCTAAAGTTCACCTACAAATTGGTATTGTAACAGGCTAGTGGGGGCATTTTAATGTGCCTGTTAACAAACGTTCATCCAGCAGAGAGGGAGAACATCTGGGACCAAATCTGCATGTCAAAAATGGCCACCACAGCCATCTCAGAGAAAGGGGAGGGAGAGAGGAGAAACATCATATACTCCCAGTTCTTGGCAGTTGGTGGGAATCAGTATTTGCAGAGGTTTGGAGAAGGAAGGGGAATAAGGAAGAGGGACCCTTTCAGTAACTGCTTGGCTTCCTGAAGCCACAATTCTTTTGAAGCTGAAGACCTAGGGGAGTTCAGAGTGTAAGCTTTGGGATATTGTTTCCTTGTCTGATTTGGTGAAACTGGCTAATTTTCAGGTCAGGCTGCTCTAGGATCTCAGAACTCTAAAAAGGCAACATAAAAGGCCCCAGTCCAACTCAGTGGGATACCAAAAATGCCCTCTGTTCATTGAGAGGTCAGTGTTAAGTTCAGTCTATTAACCTTTACTGACTGAAAGAAATATATTCCTCTTCCAGAAGGGGAAAAACTCAGAGCAAGCCCCCCAGCTGCTCCATTTCCCTTTTGAGCTAGAAATGGAGAGAAGATCACAGAATGAAGTTTATTTGTGGGAAAAACACACCCACAAGCCCACACACTTGACTGGATGGCAAAAGTTCAGAGCTAGCTACACTTGAGTGGATTCAGATATGGAGTTCTCAAGAGGAAGCACCTTTTCTTCTGCCTAATAGACCCAAAGGTTGAGATTTACATACTCTGTCTTATACCCATCTTGCATAGGTTATTCCGAAGATCTTCTCCGTAACCCTCAGGGACACGTACCCATAGACTTCCAACCTTTTATGGCCTCACAAATGTGCTTGAGATCCTTTGAAGATTATCCCTGTGACCAATACTGATTAGATTTGCAAATTAATTAATTTTTATTTATTTTTCACATTTCTGACTTGCCCTTCTCCCTCAAAGAGGGCAATATCAAAATACAAAACCAGCATCTAAAAATTAAAAAGTTAGAATTAATTTTTTTAATGGAGGCAAGGATAATTAAACCCTACTGAAAATTAGTTGAAAAGGTGAAGGAAAGGTCCACTTTCAACAAGATGTCTACCCACTTGATCCACCTCCCCCAAATCTTTACCCTATAAATGGGACTGGCAATTAAGACTGAGGGGAAAAAAGGTGGTATTTGCAGGGAGGTGGGGGGGATAGAGAGTATTTGCTGCAGTTGAATGAAGTTCCCATGGTGGGAAAATGTATCCCACCAAAAGAGGGCCATGGTCCTTTCAAAAAGTATTACCTCAGAAGGTAAGGAATTGTGCCTTTCCAACCTGCAATTTTGCTACTCGATGCACACCTAGAAGCATTCACTTGGGTAGTGATGATGATGAAACCTGCGTTGCACTACATATTGCAGTGGAAACTCTGGTCCTTTTGTGTTTGCCTTATGGTGGCCCCCATGGGTACAAAAGGAGTCAAGCTTGAATCCTGGTGACTTGATTGTGCTTTGGTAATTGGACCCTGTGGATGCTCGTGTATAGGTCTAAAGTGTTTTTCAAGCATGGTGAATATTAGGAAAAAAATACTGTATTCTTGGAGGATGTTCAACCTTTGAAATCACATTCAGGGATGCTGTTCATTCTACCAAGTAGGTGTCATCAAGATCCTTTTGTGATAGAACTGATGGCATGGGTATTTAAATAAAATAGGTCTGTATTTGCAATGGCATGGCCTGCATTCTTGTAATTTTACAATAAAATAAAATAAAGATAAGAAAAATAAAGTAGACAAGCAATACAGCAATAAACATTTGTAAGAGACTGATATTAAATGACAAAATCAAGGATATGCAAACAAGGTTGGTACATTCCATTTGCCTGATTAATGATATTAATGGGCTAATCACTGTGAATTAATGATATTGTGATTTATGGATGGCGCTGTCAGGTGAAAAGTGAAATTATAATCACAATTTGAGGGGCTGCATTCCAATATATTAGCCTAGATAAGGAAGATAGACATTTATACAATCACTCCACTGCAGCAGGCTTGATAATTTGAGTCAAGGGGTTATCTCTGGACTCTCAGTAGACCAGGATGGTTCAAGTGACTGTTAAGATCCAGAAAAACCACATTGTTCTTCCTGCATGTTATGCTTGTTTCAACCCCACTAGGGACCCTCTGAAACTAAATAAAGAAACTCTATAGAGTGAGTTCTCATAATGCTACTAATTGGCTGCAGTTTACAAACATGAGATAAAATATAAATGTTAAGATACAATATCTTTTTAAGTGCTGAAGGGGAAAAAAAAATCTTAAGATTAGCCAAACAACAAAAGTGCTGGTTCTTGTCAAGTTTCTTGATGGAAGGAATTAACTGACTGACGACTGACAGGAATACAAATAAGACTATTTATCCTTTTCATTCGGATTGGTTTGTCTGTTCAAAATAAATTTTCTTTGCTGAATTTCTCCCCGGGAGATAAAAGATCAGACCTATATATCAGGTTAACCACTTAGGCAGAACAGGAGCTAGGAAGGGAGAAGATCTGAGTGAACAACTGGGTGAGAAGTGAGAAAGTTGAACATCCCAATTCTTCCTTGCTTCTTTCTCTTCCCAAAGGCACCTGAACTTTTTCCCTCACATCCAAAGGAAACTCCTGAAGATGGTGGATGGGTTATTATCCAGAACGGGTAGCCCTACCTTGAAAAAGTGTTTAAAGAGCTTCAAAAAATGTGGAATTATATAAGTCATGACCTGTTTAAAAAGAAGGGAGAGTGGTGTTTGTTGCTTTGCTTTGTACTGACAGAGCACAGAGATGCCCCAGTTTCTTTAAACAGTGAGAATTCATGAGTCTACAGACATGATACCTAGTAGTGGTTCTGGGTGGGAATTACAGTAAGCTGGTGGGAGACATTCCTGAGGGAAGTACACAGGGAAAAAAATGTTGACACACTTGCCTTTTTGATTGGCATCAAAAGAACTTGATGCATTTTTCACATTTGATATTCTTCATAATTATAATGGTAGCTTGAATTTATGTAGGGCAAAATAATAATTAATCCAAGGAGAGTTTAGTCAGGACACTAGAAATGCCATCTGAAGGGTGTGTGTGTGTGTGTGTGTGTGTGTGTGTGTTCTGAGGGGTGTGTGTGTGTGTGTGTGTGTGTGTGTGTGTGTGTGTGTGTGTGTGTGTGTGTAGGGAATGACCTCTTTATTCCTGCCTAAAAACAGCCGTCTCTGTAATAACAATCCCCAGCTAGAGTTTTCTAATGTACTTTCTGTCTGTAGCGTAACTTATCTGGAATGGAGATCAACTTACGCTATGCCTCTTTGAATGGAAAGGCAATTACAAAGAAACTCTGGGAACAAATCATGCTGGTCTTTCTTATTATAATATTTATCCTCAGCTGTCCAATATGTGGTTCTTGGGCTGCTTCTGAATCAAACCTATGTCCGCTCTACCCCAGATCATCATCTGAGTTTGGCAGCCCAGCAGATTTACTTTGTTTAAAATCAGGCAGCTCAAAAAGTGCCACTCTGGCTTTTCAGCTCTCCCTCTAAGCCACAGCTAAGAGGTCTCATAAATCACCCTGAACACAGCATGGTTGTGGGGTGGTGAGACACTGGCTGATTGCTATTTTTGTGTGGCCTTTTATTAGTCAGCTGGAGGGAACACTCAACTTTCTATTTAGGAGGATTTGGGGAGAGAAAATGGTAGTGGTGTGGAATGCCCATAGATGAATTGGCTACGTAGGAATCATCAGAAATAACTCACCACCACCCAAATTTATATAATTTGTCTTCCCTGTAATACAATGGCACCATACCAGTCCTTGTGTTGACTGCAAGAACACATATACTGTTCAGACCTCCTAAAGGACATCGATGTGCAACTTGTTTTTATGTTTTGCCTTCTTTATAAATAAGAAGCAGAAAAGCAAAACAAATGGGGGGAAAAGTTTAGTTACTTAGTGATTTGACAGATACATGTCCCAATGGCAAATGTCTGGACATGAATATATATATATGAAATAGACAAGCACAATATTCTTGATGCAGAAAGGCCCATGTAGCAGAGTTCAGCCTAGGGCAAGCATCTGTCATAAAGGGGAGTCACAAGTGACATGAAAGTTGTCAAAAATCATGGGCATCTTTGGGTCCAACCAGAGAGAAAGCACCTCGATCTTGCCTCAAGTTAGAGCTTTCTCCTCACGTAGGTGGCTATAGTCACAAATTTAAATTTATAATAAGAATGCTTACCATCAATTAATGATAGCAAGAAATGATTATACCTTTGAAATTTATATATAGCTATCTAGAGATAGATAGATAGATAGATAGATAGATAGATAGATAGATAGATAGATGATAGATAGATAGATAGATAGATAGATAGATAGATAGATAGATAGATAGATAGATAGATAGATAGAAGATAGATAAACAGATAGAGAGATAGAGAGAAAAGAAAGAAAGAAAGTAGATAGAAAGAAGATAGATAATAGATAGATAGATAGATAGATAGATAGATAGATAGATAGATAGATAGAAGATAGATAAACAGACAGATAGAGAGACAGAGAGACAGAGAGATAAAGAGATTTATTTATTTATTTATTTATTTATTTTATAAAATTTATATGCCGCCCAACTCCCGAAGGACTCTGGGCGGCTTACATCATAAA
>QLTV01000974.1:1040507-1069784 GCA_003457575.1 Thermophis baileyi | reverse complement strand
CGGCTCCCGCCATACCTACCTCTCCCCACCACCACTGGGATGCTCCCACCCGCCACCCTCCTTGAGACCCCATCCCCCACCTCACTGCCCCCCCCTCTATCCGGCAGGCCGACAATATCATTCATACCAAGCCCAGGGTCAGATCTGGGCCCCCATCTGCTTCTGTTAGTACACTCAGCAGAAGGGGCTCCATTTCCCTCCCCCGGCTCCCCTATTCTCACCAACACAACCAATCAGACATACTCTCCCATTCACAGTCAAACCAGACAACCCACCACATTCACACACAAAACATGGCTAAAATTGCTAAAAACTGGCCAACAAAAAAAAGATAGAGAGATAGAGTGAGTGAGTGAGTGAGTGAGTGAGTGAGTGAGTGAGTGAGTGAGTCAGTCAGTCAGTCAGTCAGTCAGTCAGTCAGTCAGTCAGTCAGTCAGTGGTTAAGGCACCAGGCTAGAAACAGAGTTTTTAGGTGAAAGGCCAGCTGAGTAACCTTGGGCCATCCCTCCCTCTCAGCCCTGGGAAGGAGGCAATGGCAAACCATTTCTGAAAATCTTACCAAGATAACTGCAGGGATTCATCCAGGGAGTAGTCAGGAGACAAAACTGACTCAAAGGCATCACACACACACACACACACACACACACACACACACACACACACACACGTTCAAGTTGCTTTTGTGACCCTTCCAATGGTGAGCACTGCTGGTAAGGTCTAAAAGTTAGCAATAGCAATAGCAATAACAATAGCACTTAGACTTATGCACTGCTCCATAGTGCTTTACAGCCAGGAGTGGGTTCTAACCTACCTCGCTGCTGGTTCGCTTCCTCCCATGCCGCGTGGGCGCGCCTCGTGGGCACCGCGTGCCTTGTGGGCGCACGCACATGCGCAGTCCAAAAAAATTAAAAAAATTAAAAAACGCCAAAAACAAGATGGCGATGCATGTGCAGTGCCGGAAACTTGGCTTCTGCGCATGCGCAGAAGAAATTTTTTTAAAAAAAAATTCAAAAAAAAATTCAAAAAAAATATGGCGGCGCCCATGGACCGGCACTGACCAAACCAGATCGGTGACATCATCATGACATCACCAGCGGGTCGCTACCGGTTAGGGAAAACCAGTCCGAACCGGGAGGAACCCACCTCTGTTTACAACCCTCTCTACGTGGTTTACCGAGTCAGCATATTGACCCCAACAATCTGGGTCCTCATTTTACTGACCTCGGAAAGATGGAAAGCTGAGTCAACTTTGAGCTGGTCAGAACTCCAGACTGTGAGCAGAATTAGTCTCCAATACTGCACTTTAACCACCACATGAGGGCTCAATTCTACCTGAAATTCACTGCATGATGCTGTCCTACATGTTTGTATGTGTCTCTGTGTTGGGGTACAAATAGGCAGTGGGTGATATTGGGATTGTAACAGTTATGATATTCCCCACAACATGCTTAGCAAAAAAGGGGGGGTCCTTGTTGTCATCCTAAGGCCACTAAAAGTTTGTCCAAGAAGAAAAAAAAGCAGAAGGAAGGAAGGAAAGAAGGGAGGGAGGGAGGGAGGAAGGGAGTGATAGCATGCATCAGAAATCCTTTACTGTAAAATCTGAAGACCTTGCAAAGTTACTTGTCTTGCAATATACTATTAACTTTACTGAGAAAATATATTATTTTGTTCCTAAAGTAAACCTTGATTTCCCCCTTTTAATTTCTTGTTTTACAGAAAAAGTCATGCTAAGGCCAGCTTGATGAGAAAAAAAAAGGAAATTTCTAAGGATAAGTAAATAAAGTATAGTCTTGTCAACTTGCAGTCTATATCAGTGGTTATTTATGGTTAGAACTATTTTTCTTTGATAAGGTGTTGGTAATGCATAGAGACAATATTTCTGTTTTATGTGCCACTTGTATAAGTTAATGGCTAATTGTAAAAACAATTCTTCCCTATTTAACACCTTTATTGGTATGTATTTGCAATTATATTTGGGATTTTGAATTTGTTTTGAAACTTGAAAGCTTTGAAAAGACATTAAATAATCCCTCGGAGACAGGTAAAAATGTCAAATAAATTTTATTGTTGATGAAATTGAACTTTTCAAGTACATGCCTTGGTCAAGGTCATTCTCATGAATAATTGTTATGGTAGACTTTAGAGCATTATAACCCTGTTTCCCAACAGTACAAAACAATGGCTTGTACTGGAAAGAGCAGTTTATGACTTTTACATACATTTGGGTGTCACTGTAGGAAAGATATATAGCAAGGTCCTTAGCTGTCTTTGCGGCCTCTGCTCACCTTATATTAACAACCTTAAAACAGATCCTCAAGAAGACACAGTTATAAATATGCATGGCCAACAGATGACATTTACCATTCAGGTCATTAGATAACTACACAATAATGAATGCCATCTTATGATCAAATCGTCATGCAGTTCAGATTTGTTTGAAAAGAAAAGTAAAGGTATAGAGAAGTTGTCCCTGAGATTCAAAGACAGATCTGAGGAGAACAAAACAATGGAAAGATAAATGTCATTGATGAAACCAAGACAAACTCTATGGGTAACAATATTAAGAAGTGTTTTGAAGATTCGTCTTACGCTGAAAACATCTAACGGTCCTTCTTTCTCCCAGATCCAGATAGGCCCCCACACTTCTGTTGTTTACAAGAACTGTGAAAACCTAGCTCTTCACACAGGTGTTTGCTGAGGGAGAGTGAAAACCCCTAGCTCTATTATACCTCCCATCTTTTAGCTTTAGCATTTGTTTTATTGATTTTACTGATTACTTGATTTTAATTTCTTTGTTTGATTGTTGTGAGCTATTCAGAGTCAGTGAAAGTTGGGCAGAATATAATTTTAATACATTATGTGTGGGTGATCTAGAATTAGATTCACAGTCTGAGGCTTGTGGAAACTTAATAATTCAAGTCCTAACCAAGAACCTAAGGATAATTAAGTATTGTCTAAGAATGACAGGCAGTTCCAAGCAAGGTGGTTTTTCTGTAAAAATGGGGGGGGGGGTCGGTCTGATAAATTTAGATATCAATGAAGTCTTTTAGGTATTATTATTTAGAAATATCAATGTGTTCATCACCAGATTCAATATATGGGCATTATCAGGCTCTGGATGCTTATTGATTTAAAATTCAAAGCAATAAAAGAATATCCAGTTTGCTCAATTCCCTTGTGACCACCCACTGATTTATATTTTTATATTCTACTATCTTTTCCACAGGCCATTATCCCACATGTGCATGATCCACCCCATATTCCTTTATGTGAAGACAAAAAGACAGACTTATGCCATGGCAAAAAGCATTACCCAAGATGTTTCTATCTGTTCTTCCAGGGAACTGATAACTCAATTTGTTCCAGGAAATTCTTGTAACCATGTACATTCCATGAAACATGAAGATGTTCCTTCCATGGAGAGCATTCCAGAAAGAACACAAGACTGCTGCTTTACTGAGAACTCATGAGAATCTTTCTTTTTTTAGACTTTAATAAAGACATAGGCATTATGCATATATGTGTGTGTTGTGGGGGATTGTAATGTGTTAAATAAATAAAAATCCCTCCCTCTTTCCCACCTATTATACACCAGCCACAAATTATGAGCTGTAACCAGATACTTATGAGCTCAGGGCCACCATTCAAGGTGGCCCTTTCAGGGAATATTAATGGAATGGATTCCTTGGCATATATTATATTTGGAGTGTTGCCAGGGTTAGGGAGAAGTCTAAGCCAAAGATCTGTGTGATCAATTCCTTGGCTCAACTAGGTTTCTGTCACTTCTACATCCATGGTATCTGCAACTGGGTGGAGAAAAACAAATACCAGTTGATACTACTTTCTACTCTGTTTAATAAGCTACCCTGTGGACCTTTCAGTATGAGTGCAAGTCCAAAGAACTCCAACTTTTTGCCTCTGATATAATACATTTGCCTCTGATATGACACAACTTCTCAATCCTGTGCCAAATCCAAATAAATCAATAGGAAATATGTGGTTGCCCATATTTTTCTCCTGGTTTACAGACATGCATGTTCTGTACGGAGGTCCCCACACATCGCACCAGGGGTGAAATCCAGCAGGTTTTGACAGGTTTTGGAGAACCGGTAGTGGAAATTTTGAGTAGTTCGGAGAACCGGCAAATACCACCTCTGGCTGGCCCCAGAGTGGGGTGGGAATGGAGATTTTGCAATATCCTTCCCCCAGGAGTGGGGAGGGAATGGGGATTTTGCAATATTCTTCCCCCAGGAGTGGGGAGGGAATGGAGATTTTGCAACATCCTTCCCCCAGGAGTGGGGAGGGAATGGGGATTTTGCAGTATTCCTTCCCCTGGAGTGGGGAGGGAATGGGGATTTTGGAGTATCCTTCCCCTGGAGTGGGGTGGGAATGGAGATTTTGCAGTATCCTTCCCCTGTCACTCCCACCAAGCCACACCACACCCACCAAGCGACGCCCACAGAACTGGTAGTAAAAAAAATTGGATTTCACCACTGCACCACTGTTGTGAGTGGACTAGTTCTCTCCACGTGTGATCATATGTGGGTGAGGTCATGAGCACAGTCTTTGCTCAGTTGGGCAAAGGAAGTGTTTTTGGTGCTCTAGGGCCAATGCTTGTTTCTTTTTGAACCCTACTTTGTATTGTCTGATTGTGCTTTTTCTCACATTCTGATATGAACATAGACAGTAGAGTGATACAATTTAAAAGCTTTGGATTTGGCTCCCAAAGTGACCTCCAATTTGTAGTTTGGTAATCTAACAGAAGTAGAAAATTATTACACTGCGGGGAGGGGGAAATTAATAATACTAATTTATGTCAGATTTATATTTTTTCCATGGCTTCACTCATAGTTGGTAATGTAGTCACTACCATGCAATCAAAGGCAAAATGTTACCTCAGTTTAGAAAAGATTGTGCCTAAATCCTGATGTTCAGGATGCGACGGGAGTTGCACTGATTTTGTGGTAACATTCCCATCTCTAATCTCTGTAGACCAGGTTATCTCAATATTGCTTATATTACATTTTTATTGTTTTTATAATTACATTGTCATAAGCAATGTGCAAGTATTTCCAAAAATGTTTAAATAAAATTGTTTTGGGGAGAGAGAGAGGGTCAAGCTATGCCACTTTGCTCTGCCTTCCTTATACCTTCACACTATGGTTGGATTGAATAATAATTGGGCTCTCCAGATTTCAGCACTGAACACATTTCTTTTCTTTTATTCCTAATGGTTACTTTTAAAAAGAGAAGTATTGTGAATGCCTCTCCTAGATATACGAACATCGTGTTTCCAATTTATTTATTTATTTTCTGCCAGTCACTTTATGACTGATATTTTTTTTTGTATATATGTATATGCCCTTGATACTTTTCAAGTACTTGGACACAGAGTTCTCTATGAAAGCATTAAAATTGGTAAAAGTATTTCATGTGGAAAAACGTTTGGTTTTTAGAAGCATTTTCATCCTAAGCCAACAAAAAGCCATGTGTTTCTGCATATGTACCCCAAGGTGAATAACAAATTACATAAACATGTGTTCTTAACCCATTCATAGTCAAGGGAAAGCAGCAAATGCAGCTTTTCATTCCAATGCCTTTCTCTCTTGCGTAAAGACTTGTGCTTCATAAAAGTGAAGCTACAAATGGCTTTTGCAGTCTTCCCAGAAATATCCAGGAAGATCTCTCAGGACTGAAATTCAAACTGAAATCACCCAAACCCCAGGCAGCGTGGGACATTCCTTAGCCAACGAAATGTCCAGAAGCCAAATGGCAGTGTAAATATATCCCTGTTTTAAAATGTCAAATTCATTCTAGCAGTCAAGGGTTGTTCACTTGAGGAAAGGAGACTAAAATAACCGCCTTCTCTTTTTACCAAGGGGGCAATAGCAATAGCAATAGCACTTAGACTTATATACCGCTTTACAGTGCTTTACAGCCCTCTCTAAGCGGTTCACAAATGATGATGGAGAACCATATTGAAGAAATAAAACCAGGGCATGTTATAAGTAGAGATGTAGAAATGCAAAAGTCTTCAGTTCTAAATGGCTCCTGGATCATTAGAAAGAATGGTTGAATAGAGACAATTCCATAGAATTCTAGATTTAGAATTCCAGATTTGTGTGACCAAAAAAGCCTTGGTGGGCATGACCCAGAATATTATTCTCTAGAACAGAGGTCTTCAAACTTGGCAACTTTAAGACTCGTGGACTTCAGCATTGCTGGCTGGAGAATTCTGGGAGTTGAAGTCCACGAGTCTTAAAGTTGTCAAGTTTGGGGACCCCTGCTCTAGAAGATGGTTTTCTAAATAGATTAGGGACCAGAGGGCTTTAAGAAAGGTGAGGTTTAAAAAGTCACCTACAGTGGTAACAAGTCTGATATTCTCTGTATTAATATAGGTAGTCCTTAACTTGCAACCGTTCATTTAGTGAACTTTCGAAGTTACAGCAGCACCGAAAGAAGTAATTTATGACCATTTTTCACACTTACAATCCAGGGGTGGGTTGTGGATCCTTTTGCTGCTGGTTTGCTCAGAGTTGCGCCATGCGTGTGCGCCCACAGCAATCAAAAAATAGCTTCTGCGCATGCACAGAAGCAAAAATTAGCTTCTGCACATGCGCAGAAGCAAAATCCAAGATGGCGGCACCCACGGAGACACCGACAGAACCAGCTCCGTGACGTCATCGCCGAGTTACTAACAATTCTAAAGAACCAGATAGAACCGGTAGGAACCCACCTCTGTTACAATCGTTGCAGCATCCCCATGGTCACATGATCAAAATTTGGACACTTGGCAACTGACTCCTATTTATGACGGTTGCCGTATCCTGGATCATGTGATCAGCTTTTGTGACCTCCTGATAAAAAAAATCTGACAAGCAAAGTCAATGGGAAAGCCGTGTTACTAACTTAACAACTGCAGTGGTTCATTTAACAACTGTAGCAAGAAAGGTGGTAAAATGGTGCAAAATTCATTTAACAAATGTCTCACTTAGCAATACAAATTTTGGACTCCATTGTGGTTGTAAGTTGAGGATTTCCTGTATCTCATAATGAAGAGTTTCTTGGCCACTTCTATCACAGAAATAATGCCCTGGCAGGTGCAAATTTACATATTTACATGTAAAATATGGAATATGCAGCAGACCTGGCTATTTCTTATCTAGAAGATAAAGGGTGGAATAAAAAGCATTCACATGAAGGATTTCTTGGGAGAACAAGGTAATCAAACCAGTTAATTAAAGTGTGTGGCTTTTTTGTGAAGTGGCTGTTGCATGCTTTAAAGTTCACAAGGAATTAAAGGAACCTGGCTATGAAGCCAAATCACTATTATAATTAGTAAGAAGGCATCAAGGAAAGTTGACCTAAGGATGAGCTGTGAAATAGTGATAACTAGTATGTCAACTAGTGTAGGAATTCAAGCTCAATTACAGAAACTTTGGGGGGGGGGGAAGGGCTTCATTTTTCTAGGAAGTTCATAGAATAGATCAAGTCACAGGAAGCAATACTCACATTTTGTCAACTGAAAACAAACCAAATTTCAGAGCTACTTGATGGTTCACCTACTTATTTAATAAAAGGCAGCTAGTTAACAGCAATAATGATAAAGAATGTTCTCATAGTTGTTAAGTTCAGGAATTCTGGTAGCTGAAGCCCACAAGTCATAAAACGGCCATAGTTTCTCACCGGTGTTCTAGCCACAGCCTATGGTCCGCATGCTATCCCACAGCATTCCATCTGCATCCTTCCCAGCACACTTGAAACCACACAAAAGTTGGCAAAAATAGCCAGTTTTTAAATAAGTTTGGGCTCCCCCAAATAAAAATGGAAGTTGGAGCAGAAGATCTCTGGAAAAATTACTCCTCTGTCTATTATTAATGCCTCCTAGGCTGCCCCAGAATCAGGCTGCTGAAATTTAGCCATTTTACTATATCAGGAAAAGGATTCCTGCAACCTATTAGACAGGAATGGATGGACAGGAGGCTCAGTTACAGCCTCTGACCTTCAAAATAGATCATCACAGAGGAGAAATTGGATATTTCTTTTACCAGGAATGGTCAAATCAAAGATTTCTTATATTTATTCACATCAAGATTTTGACTTTTAATTCTGATATTTTATTGTGTTGTTGTGCTATTAGTTGCAAGTGTTTATTTTGTTTCTTGTTTAATATAAAAGACACAGTTATCCAATCTGGGCAATCCTATAAATAAATAAATCTCCCAGGAAGTCCCAATCAATTTAATTAGTGGAATGAATATATTTATATAAATCAAAGCCTGGTAGTTCCACCACCTTTTCTTCAAAAGGAAATGCAAATAAAATAAAATAAAATAACATGTTTGATCCATTTTTTGAACCAAGAGCTTGCAGGACAATGTTGATTTTATTTAAATGTTTAATTAAATGAAGATGTGAATAAATAAGGCAAGAAAATACATATAAACCAATATGCAATACATAGGAACCTGTTTAAAATTCTCTATAACAGTGGTTTCCAACTAGTTCTTTTAATATATGCTGATAAGATATGGTTTGAGTTTATTATGGTCATAAACCATCAACTTAAAATGAACAAATTATCCAGGATAAGTATATTAATGCAGAATATATATACACAGAGAATAAAAAGATATAAAAATGCAGAAATACATGCTAATAAGGGCATAATACTATGTCAAACAGTTTTGACATCTTGAGCCAGAATTTCAAGTGATTTTTAAAACTGGACTGAGGTCTACGGAGGATTACAAATGGTTGTAAGGTGAGAACTACCTGTACTCTCTTTGTGAGACATTTGATATGTAATTTCACTATGTCATTATTTTGTATTGCAACCATCCAGTAATAACAAAACATCTTTGAATTCAGCCTTTAGTGTAGGCAGAGGGTTATCACTGAAAAAGTTACATAGATTGTAACTCTCATATGTATATAAATATATAACCTGAAGTATAGACAGTTTTCACACTCTTAGCTAGTTTTCACTTTTAATATTATTCTACCACAATAAAACTCAAAATCTTGTTTTTATAATTATTGATGTATTTCTCTCTCCTGGTTGCACATCACTTATTTTTGATATTGTGTCCAGATTAGCAGAATAATTATTTATAGTTAGATACAATAGCACAAGGCTTGGAAACCCAAGTTTCTTTAGTTTTGTTTTTATTTTTCGAAAATAGAGGGTCTGTATAAAAAAAAAAAATCAAGCCTAGGAACAATTTCCAGAATTTATCTCTGGATTTTATTGCCTAAATATTATCCTAAACCAGGCGATCTGATAATTCAAAAGGAATGTTTGATGAGTGAAGCAAATCAACTTCATGGGCTAATCAATTACATTGTTTTAGTGTCCCCACTTCTGAAAAATTAATTTCTCACTTCCCATGTCTCTGAAAACTGATAAATTACCTACTCTGTAGCTTGAAAGATCATGCAGGAAGCTGAAACTTTAGCACCTTTTATGATTTTCTCCCATAAAGAATTGATTTTGTCTCCTTCTCACATAATCCACTGTAAAAAAAAAACAGTCACTAAACAAATGGTTGTAAATTGAGGATTACCTGTACTCTACATATTTTACCAATAGTTTTAGGGAATTCATTATTCCATAACATAATCGTTGATAGTCTTCCCCATCCATCCCCTTCCCCATCCATTCTTCCATTGTTGGAATTAGTACATTTTTACATCTTTGTGCATATAAGATTTTTGCTGTAACCGACATATATGGTAATAAAGTTCCAAATGTTCTTTCAAGCTGTTTGTCCATCAAACCTAAGGAAATCATTGTTAGTGGACATAACATCCTCTGGCACTGGCCACTCGTACTCTTTTTATGCTTATGAAACAGGGAGAAACAGGTGGGTTCCTCCCAGTTCGCACCGGTTCTATAGAACCGGTAGTAAACCGGTGGTGACATCACGGAGCCGGTTCTGTCGGTGCTGGTCCGTTGGACGCCGCCATCTTTTTTTGGGGGGGGGGAATTTTTTTTTTTTGGAATTTCTTCTGATGATGTTACCTAGTTAGGATAATGAAAATTCTGCAAGAAAACAAGCAAGCTCAGAGAGAAGCAAGCTCGGATGAGCAGTACAGTGTTCTTAGCGAGGCTAAGCATAAAATGAATAGACATAATCAGCTATTGACATTAGAAAAGCAAAGGAGGAGATTGCACAGACAGTATACCATTAATGGTGTCTTATCAGTAGGTGTCATTCACTGGATCAGAACAGTGAATGAGACCCACCAACAGAATGACTAACTGAAGTATTACAGCTAATTACAAGCTACAGGCGAATCCTAGACCTTGAACATGTGGCATTTTATGCTTAGCCTCGCTAAGAACACTGTACTGCTCATCCGAGCTTGCTTCTCTCTGAGCTTGCTTGTTTTCTTGCAGAATTTTCATTACCCTAACTAGGTAACATCATCAGTGCTAGTAAGGAGGGCTGTTTGCCTTCATTATCTTTTTAGGGCAATGAAACGTCTGCAAGAAAACAAGCAAGCTCAGAGAGCACCAAGGATCCCTCATTTCAACCCTGAGCTACAAATATTCTCCTTTATTGATCCTGCTTTTTTGGGCGAGGGACACAAAAGTTTCCTGATTATTTAAAAGGAGAAAAGAATGCCTGCTCCATACCTGGTGAAACGTTCATTCACTCAACAGATTAATCATTCTCAGTAGACTGGTATACAGGTAGTCCTTGACGTAATTTCTGTTTCTAAGTGAGACAAAAATAAATTTTGCCCAATCGTATGATTGTATGATCGAAGTTGACAATGATCTTTCTTGCCACAGTTGTTAAGTGAATCACCACAGTTGATAAGTTAGTAACACGGTTGTTAAATGAATCTGGCTTCTCCATTGACTTTGCTTGTCAGAAGGTCACAAAAGGTGATCACATGGCCCCGGGACACTGCAACCGTCATAAATATGAGTCAGTTGCCAAGCATCTGAATTTTGATCACGTGACCATGGTGATGCTGTAATGGTCGTAAGTGTGAAAAATGGTCCTAAGACACTTTTTTCAGTGCTGTTGTAACTTTGAACAGTCACTAAACAAATGGTTGTAAATTGAGGATTACCTGTACTCTACATATTTTACCAATAGTTTTAGGGAATTCATTATTCCATAACATAATCGTTGATGTTATGGAAATCATAATATAACAGTTCCAAGTATAAAATCCAAAAGGGGTTTCCAAATAGAAACAAAAGTAGATAAATTTTTCTCTTTAATTAAAACAACTTTGCTAAGTCTACCAACTCCATCACCTTCACCATCCATTCTTCCATTGTTGGAATTAGTACATTTTTACATCTTTGTGCATATAAGATTCTTGCTGTAACCGACATATATGGTAATAAAGTTCCAAATGTTCTTTCAAGCTGTTTGTCCATCAAACCTAAGGAAATCATTGTTAGTGGACATAACATCCTCTGGCACTGGCCACCCGTACTCTTTTTATGCTTATGAAACAGGGAGAAACAGGTGGGTTCCTCCCGGTTCGCACCGGTTCTATAGAACCGGTAGTAAACCGGTGATGACATCACGGAGCCGGTTCTGTCGGTGCCAGTCCGTGGATGCCGCCATTTTTTTTTTGGAATTTTTTTTTTGGAATTTTTTTTTGGGGGGAATTTTTTGCTTGTTTTTGCTTCTGCGCAAGCGCAGAAGCCGAGTTTTCGGCACTGCGCATGCGCCGCCATCTTGTTTTTGGCTTTGCTATTTTTTGCTTGTTTTGCTTCTGCGCATGCGCAGAAGCTGAGTTTTTGGCACTGCGCATGCACAGCCACGCAGCGCAGCCACATGGCGCGCAATGCATGCGCAGCCACGTGGCACGGCGCGGGAGGAAGCGAACCGGCGGCGAGGTAAGTTAGAACCCACCCCTGGGGAGAAAACTGGAAAAACACAGGCAATAGGACATGGATATGAATAAATGTTATTTGTCTATTTATTATACTCATGGTGTTATATCTTCGCTTCCTTGTAAGCCCTAGGGCAGAAGGTCAGTGTTTAAATCAAAATATCCCTCTCCCTCCCTTCCTCCTTTGTGAAGTTCGAATGTTGGTTTTTTTACTGCTCATTTTAGAGAGGCAGCATTTGTGTCCAGTTCTGTCTTTTGAGATTTTTTTTTTTTAAAAAACAAGAACCACAACACATTGAATAAAATGTATCATCCAAACAGCATGATTGTACTTAGTTATTCTTATGAAATGGCAGAGGGGGATTTGATCTTCCTCCTCCTTTAAAAAAAAATGGAAGAGGAAGAGCAAATCCCTTTTGTCATTAAAAAAAAAAAGTCTTAGAAATGGTACTTAATCTGCCACGTTTTTTCTGTTCACTAATGCTTCCTGGAATCACCAGGTGATTCTATAAATTTACAGGCCATTGCCCTGACTCAGCCTGCTAATGTTTAGAGAAAGCAGAATCTATCAGGAAAAAATTATCCTGTAATCTGCAACTCCTACACTGCAAAAACATATGGACTACACAACTCGATCAGGGTAAAGCAATAGACGCAATTTACATAGACTTTTGTAAAGCCTTTGATTCAGTGGTACATGACAAACTACTTCTGAAAATAAAATCTTATGGCATCTCTGGACCCCTACATGATTGGATAACTGCGTTCCTGTCAAACAGACAACAAGTGGTTAAAATAGAGAGTTCTCTATCAAATCCTGCACCTGTCAATAGTGGTGTCCCTCAAGGCAGCGTTCTAGGACCAACACTCTTCATACTTTACATAAATGACCTTTGTGATCACATTATAAGAGAGAGTCCAAAAATATTGCAGGAGAAGAGTCCTCCACTCCACCACTCGCAACAGAATACCTTATTCCACAAGACTTGAAATTTTGGGCTTAGACAACTTAGAACTACGTCGCCTTAGAACCGATCTAAATGTAGTCCATAAAATTATCTGCCACAATGTCCTACCTGCCAATGACTCCTTCAGCTTCAACCCCAACAATACACGAGCACACAATAGATACAAACTTCATGTAAACCGCTCCAAACTCGACTGCAGAAAACATGACGTCAGCAACAGAGTGATTAATGCCTAGAATTCACTACCTGACTCTGTGGTTTCTTCCCCAAACCCAAAAAACTTTAACCTTAGACTGTCTACTGTCGACCTCACCCCATTCCTAAGAGGTCTGTAAGGGGCGTGCATAAGCGCACCAGCGTGCCTACCGTCCCTGTCCTACTGTCCTATTGTCTTCATCTATCTGTATTCACTTTGATTATGTTTATGATTATACCTATACCTGCTATCTTGTACATGTTTGACAAATAAAATAAATAAATAAATAAATAAATAAATAAATAAATCTATAGCAATCTGTAATCACTCCAGAGCAAAAGACAGGAGATCTGATTAACAAAAGCAGATGCTGAAGATGTAAATCAAGGAAGCCAACTAAGATCCAAGAATAGGAATGCTACAAACTACAATGCAGGAGGAAGATATGAAAGCATAGCCAGAGTATGCATGTATTTAATATTATTTAACAGGACAGAAACTGCAGATTTCTGTTAATTCCTAGTTAATATAGGGCAATTAATCAACCCATAAGGGTTAAAGATAGCTTGAATGCTGCATCCTAGCACGTAGAGCAGGAGTGTCAAACTCACGTCGTCACGGCAGCGTCATGTGACGTATCGTGACTTTTCCCCCCTTCGCTAAACCGGGCATGGACGTGGCCAGTGTGTGACGTGTCCGGCCCGCGGGCCGCAAGTTTGACACCCCTGACATAGAGGGTTTCATCACGTTACCCATTTTTCCTGCATTTTTACACAGTTCCATAAACATATGAAGTATTTTTAATCTCTTCTGTAGAATGAAAAATACATCGACCACCTAGCTGCTTTCCAGACCAAATAATCAACACATGCACTGACTGAAAAGGCAACTGACCAACCCACAAGAGATGCACATGTAACACAGATTAAAAAGGAAAGGATTCAGCCAACGTTTGTGGCCACCGATAAGCTCTTCGTTGCGTAGCAGTATGAATTGTATTGTGCAACTTTCTGCAGCAGCGGAAAGTAAAAATGGATAGATAGAATTGCTAACCCAACTAGCTGTCTATTGATGTGGTTTAGCATATCATCAATATCATCGTAGAAAGAAAAGAACACTTTGTTTTATGAGGTTTAAGTTAGCTTTCTAAAAGAAGGAGATGACAGCAACCGAATCTAGCTATTTAACATTTAATAATTTCCTTTGTGTAATGAGCCTGAGGCTGGAGAAGCCTTTTCTTCCATGATGCTGTGGCCAACAGGATAACTTCTACCTGCTATAGATTCTTCCCCATTGATTGTAATCTTCCTCTTCCTGAATGCCTGCTCCAATACATCCATCGAATGTTGAATGATCTCCAAATAATTCTCGAACAGTTTGGGATCATTTTTATTTTCGCTAGCTAGTTGAGCCTGGAGAAGTGATTTATGTGCACTTTGGAAGGCAAAACAAACTAAGGACACTCTGGGAACTGGCATAGACAAGGAGATTTTAAAACACATCATAAAACCAAGGAAGTGCTTTGCCTCTTCCCCTGCCCACCCCATTTGATGCTTCCACAGTCCAATAATTTCATAAGTCTCTGCCAAATCATGTCGAGGAGAATGGTAAAGCATAAACAGTTTTCACAGCTGTGATTTCTGCCATGATTGATGATGAAATACCACTGGAGGGATGGTAGGAAAATGAATATTTATTAACGGCATCAAGTGCCACTGGTTTAAACTCCAAAGAGATCCATCATTTAATAACCACGAAATGCGTGCATTTCCACAGCAAAATGCTTAATAAAAACAGCCAGCTACCTTTAAAAAAAGCCATCAAAATGGGCTGCTGATTCAGTTCCTTTCTTTAAATGGGTAACCGCATTGGCTTGCCCGATCAAGATTACTGAGCTGTTATAACTTGAATTGAACATTACATCATTGGTATATCATGCAGACCTCAACTTGAAAACTTGCAGGCACAGTAGCTCCAAGACACCATAAAAAGACATAGCTAGCATTCACCATTCATCCTGTAGAGTTTGCTACTGTGTTATTTCCACTTTTTTTTAAAATCAGTTTCTTTGAAGGTATAACAAGGATGTTTTTCTTCTATGACTTCACTCACTGTACATGAATATGGCAACTAACCCGTTCCAACTTTTCTTATTGGTAGCGTTTCTCTTTTCAGATCATCATCAATTATAGATTTGTGGTTGGGTTCTTTATTTTCCAAATTAAAACTAAATATTTGTTTATGAGGTGCTGGAGGAGACCAAAACAATTTTCAGGAGCATAATTTCAGGAAGAGACTGAATCTCGCAAGAGAAGCACAGTGGCAGTTTAATAAAAGAAAATTGATGGTCTCTGCTGGTATAGCTCAGTGTAATTCCCCTATAGTTTCAGCACTTTGATTGCACAAGGGAAATTGGGCAACTGATCAGAAGAAAAACAGCTGCCCACATGTGGTTGTTAAGAACTGAGGGCAAAAATAGAAAATGCTAGAGTTGATTTTTCTACTCACCCCTCAAGTGTCTTTCTTTTTAGGATACTGTATATGCATGGGAATAGCTGTATGAAATACTCTATATATTTTTAGGGAGCATTCACATTCTCAAGGCAACTATGTTCAATGCTTTGCTTACAGTGACCGTTTGCATTTGTCTCCAAAAAGAGAGACAATTCCTTCCCCTCCTCCTCCAACAACAACAACAACCCACTCCACTCTTTAACTCCCTTTCTCTTAAAGGGAGAAACTGGGATAGAATGGAAGCCCTTGCAATGTAACTCAGGATGAATGGTTATATGATGTAGTGATCTCATCATATTCAACACATGTCTCCCAGATGACTGGGGTCAAGAATAGGGAGACACTTGATTCCTTTTAATGGAGCCTAAGGAACACTAATAGAAAGGAGAGGGGTGTAGTTGAGAATAGCCTTTCAGTTTGTTATGTTACAAGCACTTTACTCTCTGCCCTTGAATTTGAAATGTCTTAGGCTGCACCACAGCTAAGGTCTGTGAACACCACTACCAAGAGGAGACTACTAGTAGATTTTTTAAAAAAATTATTAAAAAAATTATGGTCCTTTTTGGAATGGCCTCTGGGATGAACTTTGAATGGAATGGAAAATGGAACTTCAAACTTTTCTTCCCTTTTGCTTTCTCCTTAGAGGAAGTGCTGGATTACCACAGCTAAATTGCCGGGCATAGTCAGCATCATTCCTAAATTTGTAGAGGTCATTCAATTAGAAGTCTGTTTAGATGTCAAAGATATCTTTTGTACATTTGTACAAGACATTTTTTGTACTCTGGTGATAACAAAGGATATCTTGACATCTAAACAGATTTCTAATTGAATGACCAGCACTACTTCTAAGGAGCAAGCAAAAGGGAAGAAAAGTTTGAAGTTCCATCTTCCATTCCATTCAAAGTTCATCTCAGAGACCATTCCAAAAAGGACCATAATTATAATACTAGTAATCTCCAGTTGGTAGTGGTGCTCACAGATCTTTGCTCTGGTATAGCCTGAGATTCCAAATTCAAGGGCAGAGAGTAAAGTGCTTGTAACATAACATACTCATGGGCTATTTTTGTACAAAAATGATGACTTCACAAATTCTTGCAACATTTCAGAAAATCCTAGATGTATTCTTGCAGAATCATTATTTTTACCAATTATTTATTCAGCGAAGGCAACTCTTCAATTCCAGTGTCTGACCATTAGCTCATCCTATAACCTTTTCACCTTTGGGGAGAGATGTTGCATATTCTTTGGCCTTCTTTTCAGAAGCTCTTTTTTTTACATTTGAACCAAGAGGCTTTCAAAATTATATTTATGACTTTGGGATTTGATTAATGCATCGTAGTGGATCTCAAAGAATAATTATAGAAGTAGCACAGAGTGAGTATAGACTACAGTGACTTTTAGGGTGCATAACATGGGTTATATTTTTAATTTATCTAAAACAAATTTTCCATGACAATTTATGTTACTGTCTTAATAAAAGCTTCTTCCCTTAAATAATAATTTTTCATCTTTATCTTTAGAATAACAAGTCACAAGGGGAGAGAAAGAAACATTTGTTTCAGGTTGTTCTACATGCTTCAGGGCTGAGCATGGATTGCCAAGCCTTTAAACTCCTACCATTAACACAATGACTTTTTAATGATTTTTACCATTGTATGATTACTTGGCTTCTTCATTTGGTTGACAGAAACAGTCTTCAAGTGCTGTGCACAGAAAGAAAAATTCCATCAGGATGCAAGGGAGTAGAAATGTTGGTTTATGTCCACCTTCCAATTCTGTAAATGCAGGTCTTGTTTAACAACCTCATCATATATACCTGGCAGCAAATAACATAACATAAAGGGCATCAGCTTTGCCTAATTATATTTGCTGCCTATTGTATACCATGAAGGTTATTTAGGTTGGTTTTTTAGAAAGTGTTTACATATTGGCAGGAAAGGCGGAATTGACTGATGGGATTCAGTTGCATAATTTAGCATATAGAGTTGGGATGGAAGTTCCAGAATGTAAAATTGAGGACTTTTTCTCAGAACTAAATGAAAGTGCTACCCAGAAGTCTTTAAGTTGGCAGAAAATTATACCATTGTAGAATTTATTTATTTTTATCCTACCTTTGTTTTTTGTCAACTCAAGGTGGCGTATATACTTAATGCTCTCACATCCTTTATTCCCACAACAATAACCCTGTGGGATAAATTGGGCCGAGAGAGAATGACTAGCCCAAAGTCACCCAGCTGGCTTTGATGCGTAAAGAAGCATTAGAACTCATGGTTTCCCAGTTACCAGTTATCTCCTTAGGCAGTACTGTACACTACTGGGGTTTCCTACTATGCCACTAATACAGTGCTGGCACATACATCTGTCCTTATTTACACTATACAGAGCATAAGGACAGGAATTCCTGCCTGGTTTCTCTCCCTTCCAACCAAATATCACCAGCTGGTATGAGCATATCCACCAATCATTCTTTATATGGGATGTAGGTAGAGATGGAACAAGTTTTGATGGAGAGACCAGTGGTTTAGCTATGTGTCAAAGCTCACCATAATTTTGCACAGGTTTTTGCATGTGTGTACTTAAAGTGACTATCCAGAATAGTGCTAAACCTGTGTCCAGAAATAGTTCAAGCAATCCCCAACAAACGTGAAGAAACATCTAGCTATGTCTCTTTTGCTTCACCGTATCTCCCCTCACCATCTCTACTGGTCAGCTGCTGTTTGAGGCTGATTCAGATCTCTGAGTTTGGGAATGGCTCAGAGACCTGAATGTTATGGACTCATCTGAAGTCTCCAAGTCAAAAACTGAAGAGACAGATTGATAGAACAACAATCTGAAGACCCAGCAGGTAGCGGCTCCAGAAGACGTTGAGCCTGATCAGATGACGGTAACGCAGAGTGAATATTGGTTAAGATGGGGCATATACCTACCTTAAGGATGTTTCAGCAACTATGAAGAGCCAAGCAAAGGCAATTAGCATAGCCACACTAGCTGCTGGCACTATATAAGGACAGCCCCAAACCCTTGAAAACAACTCTGACTCCACCCTTACGTACCTGTTGTTTTGTTCCTTGTTCTGCATTTGGACCCTCCAAATGCAGGGACAACTGGCCCCGCTCACCAAATCTTCTGACTCTAGAATCCTGGCCTATTATAGACAGTTCTAGTGGCTCAGAATCTGCTCTCTTGCTTAAGTTGCTCCCAGCTTAACTTACACGGTAAGAACTCTGGCCAGTGACTCATCTGATGTAAGCTTATGACGTGGCAATAAAACCTTACTTTGTCTTACTTTGACATCAGATGGCATAGGACAATTCCTGGGGAGAGAAGAGTTTGAAAGACCGGACTGTCTCACTTTGCCCAAAGCAGAATAGCCTGTTAGGCAGTGTCTGAAGACTGAAGGGGAGGAAGGGTATGTATCAAACTACTGTAGTTGCTAACATATGTTTGACTCATCTGAGTCATCTGGCTCAGCGTCCCTGGCAAATCCTGTGGTGGGATAAGGAGGAAAAATTACCAGTTCAGCTCAGAAGGTCTGATGACTTTTTCAGGTGAAGGCTGGGGATCAAATGAGGGCAACATCATAAGGACAGAAAAAGAGAGGCTGCCAGGCCCTTGTTAACAGGCTCCTGGATGATTTTCATAGTTTTGACTGTCTTCCCCTCTTTCAACTGCCTTAAGTAGTATGTTTGTGCTTTAAAAGCAGGGAGTGTTTCTTGGTCTTCTCCCAAATTGCAAGTGCCAGGAAAGAACAGCTGCTGGAGCTTAAATAGTTTGTGAAAATAAAGACAAATGGGAAAGGGAAAGAAAAGACAAAGGATAAACTCAGTATACTGTTCCTACTCCAGCCACTAAAACAATCAAAAGTGGATGATTATCTCCTGGACAGGAAGCTTGGAAATGGTCTTAAGAATTTCAGGCCTAGAAGTACTCCAAAGAAGTATGATTTATTGAGCCGAGGTTTCCAAGCAGAAGTTGAAAAACAACAACTATTAGGGCTTTCCTTCTCTCTACAGGCTGAACTGGAACAATAGAAATATTCTTCAATTTGTCTCTCTCTCCTTTACAACTACTTTTCCTACAGTAAATATATTTTCTGAGAGGGAGGATCAAGACAAATGATCTATGGAGTAATCTACATTAGACCTAGTAGCTAGTTGATGTTTATTAAGTGTGAAGGCAGTAATCTTCATTTTTGAGCATTTAACATTTGTAAATAATAAAGTGGACTCCCTGAAAAGTGCCTTTGATGTGTTTGCCCAAAGGCAGACAGATAAATTGACAGAGCCTGCAAAAGCTCAGTGCACTGAGTAAAGATTTGAACAATCTGCCGACAGACTGCCAAGACAAGTAGTTTCCACTAAGAAAGACACTCAACTATGTAATAACCCTTGAGGAATCTTCACCAAGGAAGGATAGTCTCCAGCCAAGCCCAACTGAACACTCAAAACTGATCAGGTCACATTGAAAGTTATGCTTAACAGGATTAATACCAGGCTATGCAGTTCCAAGAAAGCAGTCAACTTTTCTCTGAACCATCTCATTGATGCCAACACTTCTCAGTTGACCTGAACACAACTGAATGGCTGCCAAGTTCAACAGGAAGCTGGAGAATTTAACTGTTTTTTATTTACATATATTTCAAATTTCTCCAACAAAGTATTATTGTGATGAAAAGTAAGCCTTCTTTTTAATGTACCAACTGAACTGGGCTAAGAGCCATTGTGGCACAGTGGTTAGAATGCAGTATTGCAGGCTTATTCTGCTGACTGCCGATTGCCAGCAGTTTGGCAGTTCGAATCTCACCAGCTCAAGGTTGACTCAGCCTTCCATCCTTCTGAAGTGGATAAAATGATGACCCAGATTGTTGGGGGCAATATGCTGACTCTGTAAACCGCTTAGAGAGAGCTGTAAAGCGCTATGAAGCGGTATATAAATGTATTGCTATTGCTATTTTAAAAATGAACAGCAACATAGTAACTGATAACAGCCTAATGTTGATGAGCCCTGCTGGTGCAGTGGTTAGAATACAGTATTGCAGGCTAACTCTGCCCATAGTTTGGAGTTCAGTCCTGACAGGGCTTGAGGTTGACTCAGCCTTCCATCCTTCCCAGGTAGGTAAAATGAGGATCCAGATTGTTGGGGGCAATATGCTGACTCTTAAACTGCTTAGAGAGTACTATAAAGCACTACAGAGAAGCATATAAATCTAAGTGCTAAGGGCTATGATTACACCAATGGCCAAAGATAATTTCAGAGGAAATGAAAACCAATGAAGGATATGGAGATGGTTAACTGCTTTGGCACTTTCTGAGACCGTGAGCACTGCAGGAAGAGATTTTGAGAAGACCTGAAGGGATTAAGAATGTGCTCCTAGCAATGTGCCTTGCAGCAGGACAGATTTTCTTAGACTTTGCAGTTGATTGTGCGATTAAAAAAAAAATTGGCATCATGTGTCACTCATTAGAATCTAAAGTCCGTCTTGATCTGAATGAGAAAGTGAAGTGGAAGCAAATTAAAAAAACAAACTGCTATGGCAGGCCTATAAGCCTTAAATCTGACAAATATTTGACCTCAGGAATTCTGCTTCAGTGAAGAGAAACCCTGAGTTGCTGCTTTCCAATGATATCTACTGCAATGAAATGTTTAAATTAATCTTACCTGGACATAAGTATCCAGTAGAATCTGTAAGTACAGGAATGGATTTGGGAGTATTTGGGATTTAGGAGTATTTCCCTTCATTTTTATGTTCCTGATCCTAAATGACATGGAGGCAGAACCACATCCTCTTATGAAATGTCGACATTTCAATTATCTCAATTATGAGGCCACCCTCATATAAAATATTCAAGCCAACTCTGCCAGTTGAAGCAGTGACAACATCTGAGGCCCACTTTGACAAGATCTTGGTGCTAAAAGAAGAATAAAGAGAGGAGATTTGCACCACCCACTCAGAATGAATTTTAATCTCAGAGGGTTCTTTATAATTTATACCCTGGTTGGAATAATAAGAGAACTGGTTGGTTGGTTGGTTGGTTGATTGGTTGGCTAGAACAATAAGAAAAATAATAGTATAATTATTTTGCAGGAAATTTGGGCGATGGGAGATATTGACAATCACAGATACACTAAACTTCACTTAAAAGCAGTATCAAGACCAAAAGAAAAAAGAAGAAAAGAAATTCAAAGAGAGATTAGGCATAAGAGTATCTATTGAATGTCTTTACATGATTTCTTACAAGTTCTTCTGGTATATGATAAAAAGAAAATAGCTGTTGGTATTAATTTTGGTGCTATCTTTTTGATTATCAATGTCTAGCTAGCAGTCCATTGACTAAAACCACTATATAAGAAAAATTATATACTTGATAGTTACCCATAGAATTTATTGTAATTGGAGGTCATTTCAGTGCCAGACTGGATTCCGATGATAGGACTTTGTATGCAAGTTTTCATTGCTACACATTTGACATAGATGGAATATAAATTTAAAGATAGCATATCTAACTCCACTGGCTTATGTTTAGCTTAGCAGACCTACCACTTAAATGAATATCCCAAAGAAAGGAATAGAAAGTCATTTTCCTTCAAAATTGGCTTTTTGGCGATTTGAAATAAGCACAAATAAAGGAGAATATTTGTAGCTCATGTTTGAAATGAGGGATCCTTGGTGCTCTCTGAGCTTGGTTGTTTTCTTGCAGACATTTCATTACCCAAACTAGATAATATCATCAATGCTAGTAAGGAGTGGGGTTTGCTCTGAGTTTTATTCTAGTGGCTTGCCCTGTCAGTGGTCTTAGAAGTTCTTTGGTTGGGCTGTTTACTGTTGGCTTGTTTGACAGTTCCTTGATTGCAGTATTGTTTACATGATTGTCGGTCTGAATGTCAATTTTGGAGTTAATCTATGCTCATCTGAGTGCTGATTACTGGTGCAGAGGTGCTTGGGTCTTTTTGTTCCCTTTTTGGCTAGTTGATTGTCTCTTTTGCATAGTCCATAGATATTGTTTATGTCGATATGTCTATTGAAAAAGCACAATTTCCAACTTTGGCCATGGTGAGTTGGCCACAGCGAATTGGCTGCACCAAGTTGTCCCATTCTGTTACCCAGGATGCCCATTGGAAGGACTCTACTTCTGGAAGATGGACAGGGCTATCCTAACCTTAAGTGAGAGAACATTCTAAAGAGCTGATTATGCCTCTGAAAAATAACATCCAAGCTCTTTTAATCTCCTGAAATGGGAACAATCAATTGCAAAGGTTGGGCCAATTCAGTGGAGGGATGTCGTCTTCTGGGTGATCTGGAAACAAGCTGTAAAGGGCTTTATAGGTTAACAGCAACATTGGAAATTGCATCCAAAGGCAATCAATGCAGGACCTGCAGTAGAGGTGTTACATGTGCATATGTGGGTATAGGTGTTGGTGAAACTGCATACTTCCCTAAAGGGAGAAGACATTTTGTGGATACTGAAGAGAAGAGTTTACTCTATCAAGCAGTGAAATTAGAATCTACTTGGATAGGCAAAGCTTCCCCACCTACTCATCCCTGCCCCAAGCAAGAATTAATGTGGAACAATTCTGGAGAAGATGAATTTTTTCACACAAAGGAAGGAAAACTAGTTTTCAAGAAGATTTGGGGAATTATCCTGTCTTTTTCTCATTTATTCCGCTTCAGTGTTTTGAATTGAACTTTCTCTGCCTTTTCTTTCATAGGCGCTCCACCTGAAAAAAAAAGAGATTCAACAACTTCTTCAAAGATGAAAGCCATGAAATTCCAAAGAACTTAAAGAAAAACACTATGATAGCCACCGTTTGCTGAAAAATACAACTTTACGGGCTTCAAGCATACAGCCTTAACATGACATGTCGAGACGTTTGAGCTAAAATGTAACTTGACTGGCAATGGCACACAGCACTTGGGGAAATATTCACTTTACTGAACTTGGAGTTCCAAAAATTCATCTCTCTTCTAAAGTGGCATCATCGCTGTGCTTCTGTCCCACTTTTGACTCTCCCCCTCCCCCCAGCTGTCATGCTTGCAAAGATGACAGATACTATTCTATGGAATGGAATTTGTGATTTAAATTTATAATGTTGACTCAGAGGCCCAACTTTATTTTAATTATTTATTCCATTGATTAATCAGCACACCTACTTGGAAATTTGGCGGGATACACCTTTCTAATGATGGCTCCCCCTCCCCCTTCAGTATGCTATTAAAGAGACACTCGCCTTGATCTGGTAGAAGAAAAGGGAGTTTCAAGAACTGGGATTTGAAAAGTTTTTAGACTCTGGCATTTACGTGCAGATGTCATGATTCCAAAGTGGGGTCAAACAAAGAGGCCTGTCCTGATTCTCCAAATGTTCATTCCAGAGTTCAGAGGGGAAGCTATATTCACATTGTCCTGAATGCAACTATTGCCGTCAGTGCAATTTGGAACCTTGTTTTGTTTGTGTTTTGCATCACACGGAGAAATGCAATTGAGTTCAAGCAAAGAACAAAACGTCCTCTTTTCAGATCCCTGCCTGAACACATGCTACTTATTAGTCATAGAGATTTTCTCTGCTTTGCTTCTAGGGCTCAAATTGAGGGTGGTTTTTTTTAGCCAACCTAACATAATGTTTTCAAAAATGATATAAAGGGGCTCACGATTTTCTCTCTCCATCAGCAAGATAATTCTCTGAAAACTGAATTGGACCAAATTTGGGGAAACTGGCCAAGGAAAGAAAAAGCTCAAAAAATGGGCCAGATCAGGCTAAGGGGCTAAAGAGAAAAGAAACCCAGGAAACAAAACATCCAGATGCATTTTTGTGTGAGAGGTAGTTGGATGGCAGATCATAATGCTGATGACTGCTCCATTTTTAACCCCTACTCCTTATGCTTCTTTCTGAGCAGATGAACCATTGAAGTGCCTATGTAGCAGTCTTGTGATTCTCACATACGAAAAGACCAGCTTGGATTGTGCTGTCCCAATTGCCATTTTGCCTGTTTTAAGGCCCCCTGCAGACATTGTTGACCAGAAAAGGGTTGGAAAAAAATCTCAAAACTGTTCTCTGCATGTTTTCCCAACCTTGTTTAAACAGTGCTCTGGCTGATAGCCACCCCATTCAAATGAATGCCTCTCACGCTCAAATGAATGACATTCACTCAAACAGTAGTCCACCTTCTCTCTTCTCCTTGAGAACATGGTACATCAGGGCAGAGAGACAGGAAAGTCATTTGCCTCAAGCTCCAAATGTAGATTTTAATATTTTATTTACATTTTATTATTTTGATGGTTTTGTCCCTGCCACACAGTTTCTTCTGTCTGTGTTCTTCGTTTGATTTTACATGTTATTTTAATATTTATGATGGTCAGGTTAGATGATCCTTCTGATGTCTGTGGCCCTGAGTGAGTCGTTTGACATTTGTGGGTTCTATCTCTATTTATTTCAGTAAGTCAAATTTTATTATGGCCCACGGACTGTATATAATAAAAATACTTTATATAATAGAAAGTACAATGCAACATGTATGATTTAAAAAAAAAAAGGTTTGCAGTTGTGCATAGTCTACTTTACAACTGACAGCACGCAACAATACACACACATTGTACAGGCAGCAAATAAAATTTTGCAATGACAAGAGTAACCTTGGGATTTTTATCTGCCAAAAGAAACTGTACATAGAATTCTTCTGCTTGGAAATGGGCTCAGAAGTTAATGTTAATGATACATTGTGGGTGTCTCCTTAAAAATTACAGTACAGCAGAATATGACCCCATATTTACTCTCCCACACATTGCTGATGGCAAGATATTAAACTGTAACAGTGTAAAGCCTCTCTGAAGTTTGTTATTTGCATGCTAGTTCAGATATAAAGCTGGATTAAAAGGAAATTTGCTATGCCACAATTGAGCTCTAAGTGACATTTTGCTTTATTCTCTTCATAATTCTACACTATGTCAAAAATTCTTTGTTTAAGTGCTACCATTGCCTGACTTTGTCCCAGCCTCTCACTTGAGTACCCCAATTTATGTAATTTGTAATTTATTTGGAGTTTTGAAGAAGAAAAATAATTATCTGACAGGATAAAGTGTACTAGACCTTGGGGATAAAAGTGGACTTTTAATTTAGTTTAATTTTCCAATTCTGAGACCACCTAACTCCATGACAACACTAGGATCGAATATTCCTGGGCCTGGGGGAAAAGCAAGGTGGGCATACAAAGCCACTCAATTTTGTAACCTTGGGAATGGCTGATGAGGAGAGGCCACATAAGACCAATGTATTCCAGAGTTTCTGCCACTCTTCCAAGCCACAACCAAGGCCTCGGGGAAAACCCCTAGCTCACTCTGTAACCCAATTGAGTCTATCAATTGCCTGGGGTGGGATAACCTAACAGGCCTCTCTCCTTGCAAGGCAGAGTGACCCTAGCAAACCAAAAGCAACAAAAGAGTGATCTGACCATACTCACAAGGTTCTCTAAAACTAGTTACAATGGCATGACACAAAAACTAGATCCAATGTCTGTTGTGTGTTGGGGTCATGACAACTTAGCTAGCCCTATGGTTGCTACAGTGGCCACAAATTCCTGCTCATAATTCCACGCAGCAAGCTCCAACAATCTTAGAATCTCTATTGCCAGTCCAAAATGGAATCTGGTGATCGAATCTAGCAGCTCAGGCAGGGTTAATGCTGAGCAGATGTAATAGTATGTGAGCATGAACTTGGGAGACAGGTGGAAGAGCCACAGCCTGATAAACAAAATCTGATTCTGAAGGAGGGGTAGGGGTAGAGAAAGCATCTCAGAAGGTATCCACCTTGTTTTTTGGGAAAGTAGAAGTGAGGGATGAGAAGGGTACTTTCAGACTCACAAGATTCTGTTAATGTGATCTTTGAATAAAGATAAAGCTAATATTCTTGGGTCTGTTTCTTGTCTGAACTTCCTCACAAGGCTGATAGAGCAATGCTGAGCAGCAGGAAGGATGGTATACCAGCAACACTCCCAATTGTTACTTAGAACCCAACTTAAGCCAGAGAGCATCACAACTGCTATAAACAGTCTCTGAAAATCCATAATGACTTGTGAGTGATAACTGCTACACATCTCCCAACCTCTGGAGTGTCAACTGGTACCAGACCCAGAAACCTAGATGGGCACATTTCAAGAGGTGAACACCGTCCTCTTGGCCCATCCAGGTCTTGTTAATGCAATCCAGGTGGCCACTTCGTCCACAATTTGATTGTAGATGAATGTGGATTTATTACAGGTATTTTATCCAATATTTGAATATACATAGCTAAACCCTTGTTTTGATTTTTATAAACTCTGCTTCCACAAGCAGAATTAGACATACATGTTGCTACCTGAAAGAAGCTGGTTTGATCTCCTTCTAGTTTGTCCTATTGACACTTGGATTTAATTGTGCTTCATAAAGGAGCTGTGCCAGCATCCTGGCTTCAAAAAACTCCAAAACATCTGGTACATCATGGGCTTCTCTAGAGAAAAAGAAAACCTTACATATGTAGGTGCATGTGTGCATACATATATCTGTAACACAAGAACACACAGAGAATATATGAATGTGAGATCAAGGTTTCATTTTGTGCTATGTACAGTACTGTGTCAATGAAAATGCCTGTGTTATGTCAATTTATAACCAGCTCTGTTAATAGTCAGTAAAAGTATTTCTCATTATTTCTTCTTACCTTTTTTTACTATTACTATACTGCTATTATTCAGCTGTTTTTCAGATTATTAACCATGGCTGTATAGTTCTAAGATTTCTTTTTCAGGAGTCTTTCCATTCATCTTATGAAGTAGGCTGGGATCCACAAAAAGCATAGATGAGAATAAATGTGTTAACCTTCAAAGGGCCATCCAACTTTTTGTTATTATTATTAGGGCTGTGCAAGTCCTTCAGAATCTTAGATAACTCAAAATGCTATTCAATAAGTCTTTTGAAGCAAGCCTATCTGATCTACACCTGCCACTGTAATGGGCGGATTGCAAAATAGGTATCTTTTGTATGTCACATTACTTTGAATTTTGCCATGCAATTTTTCTGATATCTCGTATCTAACTCTAAGATAGGTATGACAAATACACTTAAAATGTGAGCTTTTAAGAAAAGAATGCATATAGAAATTCATCCTTTGGAAGGGGAAAAAAAAGATATTTCAAGTATAAATTTAAATAAAGTGGAAGTGATATAGGATAGGTTTGTAATGAGCACATATGTAACTTGTTCATACTGGAATATATCTGACCCACCTATTCCTCCTGAAAAGCTCAATACTCTGATTTGCTCCTAGAAAAAAGGTTGGCTGAGGGAGAATGACTAGCCCCAAATCCCTCAGTGAGATTTGATGCTTAAAGGTAGACAGACAATGAACTTCTCCAATTCTAGACCAGCCTACACCATACATAAGAAAGTATTCTCATTTCTGTTAGGAACTAGGGAATGGCTGTCCTTTCCTAAACCTTGTAACATAGCTTAGCTTAATCTGAGGAACATCTCAGTAAGCTTCAGGAAGAAAGACTATGACCCATGTTTTCTAAATAATTGACATATTAATCACTGCTATGCATGTTTATTATTACTCCCTCAAGGGTTAAATATATAATATGTTGTATTATCCTTTCACTGTTGACCAAGTTGTATAGGTTTCACGGATTTGTGCAAAAGGCAAAATGTGAATGTAACTATGCTGTATTGAGGTGTATTTTGCAGCAAAACGAACTCATAAAATTTGATGGAGGTTATTTCCAGGTAAGTGGCTTAGAATTGCAAACTTAAAAATTGTTTAATGGGTTTTGAAGATTTCTGCTGTTCAAAAAATGGGCAGAAAGCAATCTCTGGGTATATACTTTCTGTTTCTCCTCTTCTTTTTTTCTACTAAAAGATCCTCTTATATCTGTGTGGATACTCAAAGAAAACCCAGTGGATTCATTCTTCAAGGAAATTAGTCATATGCATGCATTTTGTAGGGAGGGTAAAAATCATACCCTTGCTGCACCCTGCTCATTGAGTATTTATTAAAGTGACTTGTGATTGATGAATCCATCTTATCTATCGTAATAGTCCATGAAGCATGAAATCAACATTATATAAATATACATTTTTATATGTGTTTTGCACTTTTTATTAAAAAAATATTTTCCCCAAGGTCTTTTTATCCCTAAATATGTTTAGTTTTCCCTAAAGTCCATTATATATATATTTAACTCATATATTATACCATGTTTTCCCAAAAATACGACCTACTCAGAAAGTAAGTCCTAGCTTGATTTTTACCCATGCACCCAATATAAGCCCTACTCCCAAAATAAACCCTGTGTCAGGGTTCCGAATGGCATCTGGAATTAAATCAGAGTCCGAGGCAAAGCTTTCCTCTAAGTTCCAATTTATTAACAGAGCCATGTCAGCACAGCTGGGAGAAATCCCGAATCTGAAGCCTTCGGGGTTTCTCCACCCTGTTGAAAGTTCAAGCCTTTGTCCCCACACCCCCAAGTTCATCACATGAACCAATCTTCATTGCTTCATCCTCTGGTAGCTTGGTTGGAACTCCACCTTCTTCCGTGCAGGTGCAGGACAAAGGATGACCTTGACAATCTAGAAGGAATTTGTTGTGGCTACATGCAGACATCCCTCATGCGACTGCCCCTCCCAAATTCCCACAGCAAAGAATACATTTTAAACTAGCATAAAGTATGGCAGGCCAAAGATCAAAAGAAAATGGCTTCGGCCGGAG